>JAQGBV010000921.1:0-20026 GCA_034698685.1 Isotomurus pseudopalustris
GTTTCCTGGAAACCAGGAATTTCCCTTGGAAATCAATTCATTTAGGCCCATATAAGGGCTAAAGGAATAGGGTTCTTTGTGGTCGTCTTCTCCTGTTTAATGTTGAAATTACATATTACAAATTCATAGTCATATTATTTACTCAAAATGCGCTGATATGTTTGCATGAAGCTTAAGTTTGACAAATACTGTGCAATTATCTTCTAGCAAACATAAGAATGTATGCTGAAATCTTTCCAACGCCTGAAAAGTAACGAATTGGCTTTAGTTTGAATGAGCAGCCACAATAAAGAGAAAATGAAAAATTGTTTGGTTTTACAAGATACATAAATTAATGGATACGAGCGCATTATTTTGAGTGAGTCTAATATGTTCATTGCATTCAACTTGGAGACATGAATCCAGTTCGAGTGTCTTTTCGTTTCTTCAGAAACTCTTGTACAATTCTGTCCAATTCAACAAATTCTTAATAATGTGTTGCTCTCAGATCTCTAAGCCAAAACAACAGCAACGTGTACATGTAACGAAATAGTTGGCTACAAAATAATAAAAATAAAAATTTATTTCCGGCAAATATTCCAAAGGAGTAGTACATCTGAAATTTGTGGTTGTAGCATAACAGTGCGGCATGAAACTTGACTAATCAAACAAGTTAACTTGTGATGAAATTAATCAAAAATATATGCATGATTTCTGGATTTTGGAACTGAAGGCAGATAAGATTTTAACTGAGAGGAAACGAATTTCGTAAAAACCTTTTAAATTGAGCAATCATCGAACATAAAATGCCGGAATCGCCTACTCACCGCCGTGAATCCGAATAAAATAAAAAAACCAAATGTGAGTGAAATTTTGCCCCTATCCACCTAACCTTTTAGGACTTCTTTTTGAGCTATTGCACAATATTTGATAAAGCAAATGTAACAAAGGACCACTAGCATATACACTACTCAATATGGTTTAAAACATTTCAGCTAACTTTGCAATACAGGTGGGATTGGGTTAATTTGATACAACTCTGTAAAAAACCCCCCTGTAAGTATGGTTGGCTTCATTTATCCTAAACACACGCTATTTTGTCGATTGAAGTATCATTAAAAATTAATTAAGCATATGTGTGTTTGCTTGGACCAAGAGACTAAATTGTTAGTTGAATGTTTAATTTTGCTAATGACATGGCACTCTTGCACTAAAGTATCGGTAATAATCAATGTTGCTCACATAATAAAAGACGCAAATTACAGTTAGGACACAATAATTTGTTTAGCCTTATACTCAGGACCACAGTTTCCTCGTATGCTGAATTTAAAAATCGACTCGAAAAAAATCGAATCGTGTTGATCCCAAGTCGACTAAAGTTTCCATCAAATACCTGCGTGCAGTTGAATTTACATATTCGTATTACGTGGGCTCGTTGAATAAGCACTAACGTTGAAGAGGTTCAAAGACGTTCAGCGTCAACAGTGGATACAATTGTTTCTTAAAAATAATATTTGTAGTTAGTTTGAAACACGAGTCTTTTTTAAATTTAATCTAAGACATCTTTGTCCATTCTGTGTTCATTGCATATAGGCCCAGCAGTCAAGAACAGTGGATTAATCCTTGAATTCATTCATTTACTCTCGAATTGTAGCAGCACTATGTTACTAAGCCCAAGTATTTCGTATTTCACGCTACCATTGTTCTTCAGTATCAATACGCTTTCCCATCTAAAATGTGAAGATGTTCTACAAAACGGTGACACTCAACAGTCTAGATACGATTTGAGTCGGCTTCCAGAAAAAACGTGCACAACTCACCTCTTCTACCAAACGTACCATCCGTTGAGTGTGGAAATTGGGGATTTGTTTATTCAAGCCAACAAAAATTACGTTATTTTTACAACCACATCTCCTGGCAACAAAACATTTGCTAAACATGTTCCAATTCTGTACCCTATTATAGAATTTTTTGAACAGTGCTCAATCCACATTATAATCCAGCATCCTAAAATGAAAATATCGGAAAGGTTTCAAATTACGTTCTCCTTCAGATATTCGTACTTTCCAATGCGTCCTCGAGGAACGCATAATATTTTTATTATAGTCCATTTCGATCCCTTTCAACTTGACGATCTCTACTATGTACACGATTTGCCTTTTGAACTATTTCTTCACAATGTAAATTCGCCAGTGTTGTTCTTTCCAAACACGATTGTTTGTTGGCAATGTGTAAAATCGAAGTACAAAATGCATCCAAATTCAACGATATTCAACAGAGTTGAACTCAAATCTTTAAGGCAAAGAGGCGCTTTCATTGCTATAAAAATGGCCATTGTCAATTCCTTCGCAAGGAGGTGGGTATCGTGGGGAAGAAGGCAGCAGTATTCATCTGATGAAGAATCCGAATGTCTCGATTCCCTTTGGACACGTAAATGGAAATTAAGAAAAATATACAATAATAGTTGCGTGTTCGACGAAGATATGCTTGTGAGCTTGTTCAATTCTTTGAATATGAGTTTAGTGGTTGTGTACAAAGAACCTTCTTTTATAGCTGATAGAGACACGAAAACTTTCATTGGGAAATTGGTGTTAAATATACTTTACAAATCAATTTCCGAAAACAGAATAACGTATCACCAAAGGCTAAACGTCTTGGGTTTGGTTACCTCGTATTTTGTTTATTGTGATTTTGAACCACAACGCCACCAGCAAATGACATTTTCTGCTTGGTGGTTACCGTTTAATTGGAAGGTGTGGTGTACACTCGGAGCGTCTGTTTTGTTAATGGCAGCATCGACCATGACACGTACAAACAGAAAAGTACTTGAGCATTTTAATTTCTGGTTATATAACATTTTTGAAGTGTTCCGAGCAATTGTTCGCCAGGATGGAGGAGTAAGAAACTGGCTCTTAGTCTTGTGCAGTATCACAGCCTTGAGTTATACTACCTTGTACGAAAATATTATCACAAGTGAGCTCATTGTTCCTGCAGAACCCAAAGTTATGCAGTCATTTGAACAACTAATTGACTCGGGATACGAAGTTATAGTTAGTGTTGACTTGAATACCATACACACTTATTACAGGAACAAGACTCTTAATTTTACACGTTTTATATCATCAACTAATTACATTTTGAACAAAAGGAAGGCTGTGTTTTCACAGTTCGTAAAGAACCAATATCTGGAGGTAGCAAACGCATCCCTGAAACGCGCTAGAACTATGACTGGAAGCAAAACTATGGCTGATTTGGCTGCTCAGCAAGCAAGTTTCGTAGGAAACCACAGCTTTCCTTGTTATTCTTCATCGCAGTTTTACGACACACAATTGTACGTCATATTTGCTGATGTTTTGGTTGACGTGGATGTTTCTCAATTTCTCAGAAAGTACTTTGAAGGCGGAATGAAACGATACTGGGAAAAACTCTTCGATGATTTGAAGGGTTTATTTGTTAAAAAATTGTATACTTTAGGCGATTGTGAAGATACCAACAAACTCGTTTCTAATTTATTGTCCATAAATAATTTAATTCCAATCTTTGTGGTTTGGGTTGGCTTACTTCTGTTTTCCAGCCTTGTGTTTCTCTTGCATGAACTTAGACTTTATCGGTCTTGTAGAAGGGGTTTCTCTTGGCTTCGAAATCATTGCTCAGCGAAAATAAGAGCATTGAAATTACTTTACTTACTTACAGTTCGACAGATACTGATATTGTGCAAAGTTTTGGCTGTTATTTGTAACTTTTAAGCGAAGTGCAAGTGGTGTCAGTTAAAAAAGATGGACCTTGTTGGTATGCAATAGATCCAGAGAATTTATAAGCGCAATATGGGCCAAAATATGGTCACTACACCTGAGAGCTATTCTCAGAAATTTAACCGCATTGTGTTTGATAACGAACCATGATGCAATCCTTAGCTAAGACATTTCGGAGTATTTTAGCACCATTCTACTATTGGCATGTTTATTATAAGGATACGTCAACCTAATAACCTTCACTCAATGTATACTTGTGTTAGATCTTTCATCAAATCAAATAAATAAAAATTGACAAAAGTATTGCAACGATTCCATAATATCATTTAGCAGCGTTTCACACAAAACACCCTCATTAAAACAATGGCAGCCACCTGTAAAGTATTTCGTGTATTCCTATATTGTTTCACACTTACTTGGCAAATGAAGTTTCAGCTTAAAATCGATTGTTCTCATGCGAAAGTTAGCATCTTTATGGACTCGACAGGAATAAGAAGAATTGACTGTACACGCTTACTTGAAACACAACACTTTTACTCAGATTCCTATTGAATCAGATTTGTATTATTTCATATGAGGCAGGACCATAAAACGTTAACCGTAGAGTGTTTGACAAAAAATAACGAATAACTGTCAAAATAATGGTGTTTTTGTAACGACTTGGTGACTTTCATATCATCGATATTCTGTACCTGGTTGAAGCACCTGAGGTGACCGATTTGGACTGCATTGGGTCTCTTTGCGATACTTTACGGTCAGCGATAAACAGTTACACTCAATGTGGGATTACATTTTTAAATCAATCTCAGTTCTTCTTGAAATTTAAAAGGCAACAATTTTAAAGTGGGGATCAAAATACAATCATTCATGCACTTATCATGTTCCCAATTTTGCATTTTTCCGACGATACACCTGAATCTTCATCCAAACAAAGCTAAAAAAGTACGAGATACCTACTTTTATTCTATGAAAGCGCCAATTGGAAAGGTTGGCCCGTTCTTGGAGAAAAACATTTGCATCGCACACATATTAGCATTAAAAAGAGCATAACCATGAAGATTTTTCAATTCTTGCTAACCCATAACTATGCAGAGATGTCTGATTGGAAGAAGATCGTTAATTACTAGTTGAATGTTTAATATTGGTAAAGAAATTGAATTCAAAGGGACAAGGATATATGATGTTTAAGGATTTTCTGGATAATGGAGCTAATTTGGAAACATTGTGTCAGAATGTGGAGGAAATTCGGTTTTTAATGTGACACATCCACACAACCTGTAGGATTTTCTTTGAAAACCTCTTCGGTTGACCTGTCTTCAACAATGAACACGCTTTCTCTGCGTGGGTAGGGATAATGATAGAGAGCGGAATATATACTTAACACGAGCTGAATCAGAAGATACACGACCTGAAGCATACCAGTGAAGATAATAGCTGATAATCGCGTACTGATAAAGGAATAGAATGCAACTATTGCATTATCAGGAGGTGACATGGGGCTAGTCGTATGATAATTCGTTACCGTAAATGGATGCCCGTTTGAAAGATTTTGCTCTTACTTGCGATAGATGCCTTTATAGACACTTAGTTTTCCAATTAAAATTATTGAAAAAATATCAAAACGAAGAAAACCAAACTGACCAACGGATATATTTGAATACGAATGTCGATTTTGTCAAACTGATGTGTGATTCAATGGTTGCAATCACTGGGAGTATTTAAAAGATTATACAAAAGTTTGATGAATCAACAACAATGGGTTCGAAGTATGGTCGAAACTGTTGATGCGTGGAGAACCGTAAAACTCCCAAAACCAAACCGGGTTTCAGCTACTAAATGTATTACTATTCGATCCATCTGAAAGGCAAGTAGTGTCCGCTGGTTCCTCCTAGGTCGGCTGTTGCGGTGAAAGCGTCCTATGGAGCCCGTTGTTGGAAATAAGTGAGATGCAGGCAGAGTGGAGAGGTTATGTCAAACAAGAAAGTAGTTTAGGAGTTTATTAGTATAAATAATTAAGTATTAGAAATAGAATTTAGGGAGACTCGGAGGAATTCAACCTTTCGGGTCAAGAGTGTAAGACTGAATGCCAGCATATAGAGAAGATGACCGGTCTTATGCGTGGGTAGACTAGAATAGGAAGACGGGGCGTTGTGTGCTGTGCCGTCAAGTCAAGGCAACGTTGCCATGCTTACGCGGTGTTGCCACATGTCTGTTTGTTAGGGATGGTTTGCCACATGTTGGAGATGTAGAAGAAAAAGTTAGAATCTCAGATTTTTGTGGAAAATACTATGCAAGATTATATTCAACGAAGAAAGCTAGACATCGGCCTATTTTTTAGTAAAAAAATGTGAGCAATATGTGGCTCACCTCAACCTTCCGATTGGTTGTTTGGCGACAACGTTACGGAACAGCTGAAGTCAGCCAAGACGACTGCGAATGTTCTTCGGTCGTCAGTAACACGTCCTTCCTTCCATTTATCAAGATTTACACCATACAAGAATCAAAGCCAAGGACAAGGAAGGACCTTGAGCTAGGACTCCCGTTCTGCGACTCGGATATTCAGCGATTCAGAAGACGCAGACAGAGGTACCGTTAGAACTTTAAATTCAAACGCTCAGGTTAAACTGGAAATCAATAAATGATAAATAATAAATCTTAAAACATAATTGCGCAAATATAATGAAATCATTCAATGTTTTCAGTTAACAAACTGAGGTAGTTCAAATTATTTATAAGTAGTCGAAACAATTCATATTGTCGCAATGCGAATTCCCCTACAGAATCTTCTTCTCCTAGTAGAAATTTCCAAATAAGCTATTGTATTTCTGAATAAGTTTTAAATGCGTAATGTACTCAAATACTAACTATTGCGTAATTATGGAAAAACACTAGTAGTATACAAGATGATATTCTCTCGCGTTTTTGCATTTAAAGATGAGATGGGCAGGCTTTATTGGTAATCGAACGAAATCTAAACATACGAAATTACCATACACAAAAATTACAACCTAACATAGTGGCGCGAAACTCATACAGACTTACTTTAGGGACTTCCTATTTAATACATGGGAGCAAGCTGCTCCTATAGAAAACAGACACAAGGATAGGGAAATACTTTTTAGCCCAGGAATTTTTGGGGTTATAGGAGTACATAATGTGTCCGGAAATCCGTCTGTCCACCTGTATGTGTCGCGATCAGTGTTCGCCCTAGGTTTACAGTATGCAGCATGCTGATTGCTGCAAACTGCTGCAAAAGCAATGCAGCGCAGCATGCACCGGAGCTGCGTTAAGGCTGCAATGCTGCAATTTTTTTTAAATTATTTAAACGACTAAGAATTAATTTAGAACACCCAAATCTTACAAAAACAGCCACAGCTGTGGTATTAACTCCATCAGCACAGTTTCTTTTACTTAGTAATCATATTTACAGAGTCGGTGATTTTTAAATTGAAAAAGGTTTGCAGTAAGATCTACTTCGGCTCTGACACAGACTGCTTCTCTGCAAGGTCTGGCACTGACACGAAGTTTGTTAAATTGGCTCCAGTTGCAGTGATAATTCCTGCCTGAAATATTTATTAAATATTCACCCTATTTATTTACATATTTAAAGTGGATATTGACTAGATATTTATGTCCTGAAGTAAGTGGCGATCCTCGTCTTCGTCTCTGCACCTTATCGTCAATCATAGTCAGTCTCAGTGTATCAATGTTTCATCTTGAACAGGGAGCTCTTAGTTGTTTTCTCAGCGAAATAACTTAGCTAGGGACTTCCTGAGTTTAGTTTCTAATTATCTTTTCATCAGGACATAAATTAATATCTTCAACGATAAACTGTGACTTCATACAGTTACACCTTACATACAGTTTACATTTCCCGAAACATATTGGCACTGACACAGTAATACTGGCCCTCACACGACACGGTAGACTTGAACCGGACTCAAAATACGAATATTAGGGTAGTAGTGGACACCTTTATTCCCATCCAACTGAATATATATTACTCAAACTAAAGTTTCAGCCAGTAGTTTCTTTTGAATAAAAAGATAGGACAGAAGTACTTTAATTATACTTAGGATAAAAAGTACTTCAATTCTTCACTAAAAGTTTCAAAAGTTTTCTCGATGTTTTGTAGCAGAAAAGGGGCGGATTATACTCTATGGTTCATTTGCAGCATTAACGCAGTTTACAGCAATAAAGCAAAGCAGCATAGATTTTAGGCTGCTTTTTTGCTGAATAGCGAACACTGGTCGCGATTTATTCGAAAACTAGCCAAGCTACGGCCATAAGACTTTGCAGTGTGCCTGAAAAGGCGATGAAATGGTGTCTTTTGGAAACAAAATTCTGTTGGGAACCTTAACTCAAGCGTGGCAAACGCTTAAGTCCCAACGTGTAGAATTTGTTAAATTCTTAAAATCATTATATCTCGTGTATTTCATAACCAAAGGAAAAAAAGTTTTTCTGCTGCTATTAAAAAACAAGTCTCTGTTAATATTAACTGACCATTGGACACGTAGATTGAGGATTGACCCTAGAAACTGAGCTTAAGGCTTTCCACTGATAATTTTTTTAAACCGTTGGCAGGGGAAGTTTCCATAATAGTCTAAATATTAGGTTAGCTTTTGCTTCTTCCCTGGGTTAGTTATGCTAGGTGTGTGGATGATTGCATACTGAATAGATTGGCAAAGGCTGTATTGTTTCTTTAAAGTAATTGCATAACTTAAAAAATCTCGTATCTCGTAAGTTGGTCTATATTTTCAAAGCTCAACTAAAATTTGCAAATTTTAGCAAAAAGAAATGAAGACCAATTAATTGTGGTCAGTTTATTATTTTTCTCGTAGTCGTGGCTTTGAAACTGAAGGAGTTGAAGGAATTTTAATTTAAGAATTCAGAATTTTGAAGTCCTTTTTTACAAAGTTACCTCTGCAACATGCGTGGCATACGCTAAAACGCAATTACTTTAAAGAAACAATAAGGCCTTTGCCAATCTATTCAGTATGCAATCATCTACAAACCTAACTTAACTAACCCAGTGGAGTAGCAAAAGCTAACCTAATATTTAGACTATTATGGAAACTTCCCCTGCCAACGGTTAAAACAAATTATCAGTGGAAAGCCTTACGCTCGTTACTTCCACCAAATTTTGTAGTTTGATAGAGAAAGTGATGAAATTATGTCTTTTGGAAACAGAATTCTGCTGTGGTACTTAAGTCCCGCGTGGCAAATGTTTAAGTCCTAACATCAAGAATTTGTTGAATTCTTTAAATCAACATATATCATATGTTTCACAACTAAGTGGAAAAATCTTTTCTATTATTATTAAACAATTTAGTCGTTGTTAATGTGAACTGACCATTGGATACGTAGGTGGAGGATTGACCTTAGAAACTGAACTAAAGCACGTTTCTAAGAAGCAACGCAAAGTTGGTTCCGAGAAGATTTCTGCGAGTATGTATCCGATCGAGTTCAAATTTTGAACCCATGTACCTCTCCGTAGTTTATTGTCTATCAAAAGATGAGCTTGATACGTTAACTAACGAGTAGGGTGATTAGGTTATTACTCAAAATTAGTTATTCCTATTTAGACTGTAATATCTTCCTTATCTAATGAAATTACTACCCAAACGAATTATTTATTTAATGTTCAGCAGTTTTCGCTAATAAATAAACCACAGCATCCTTTAACCAAGGTTGCTTGACGCTTTTCGTTGTCGTCGTGGCTGCGCTTATTTACTGCAGGGTAACAACGAAAAGCGTCTAGCAACCTTGTCCCTTAACTTCTTAGCAACTAATACTTAATCAATAATTAAAAATGCATTTCTAAGCAAATTTTTCTTATACACTATGTGAGTTGAGCGTGTGTCTTTCAAATTCCTGGGCTTCGAGAATCGGCTTGGTGTAGGTTTTTAACCTAAGGTCGTAGGTCCTTTAAACTTTACGTTCTTAACATTCAGTACATAAGCTAACATTAACTCAAAGGTCAACTCAAATCTTAATAAGTACAAATCTGCCAATTACTAATCTTACCCTAATAATGATATCTAAAAACGTATACTAGGCGAAATACAATAGCGCTTTACAACTCGACAACGCGTGGTCACATTGACCTTAAATACTTAAAGTACTATTAGTGATCTTTAACATGACATAAAGACTCTGACAGAAACGATTTTTATTCTTATAATAATCAACTATTGTCAACACACTCCGTGCTGTAACAATGGGGTCTAACATATCGTCAAGTTTTTACACAGTCTGGATAAAATTGATCACTTTAAACCATAATAAACATTACTGAAGACATAAAACGTACTTCACAATACTCGCGCACTATTGTTATCACGGGTTCTGACAAATCAGCTTGATTCATATGGAAAAGACAAGAAAGATTGGTAAATTCTAATGTTTTTAATACGTTTCTAGACTCAAATCCCTCCCATACTTTGGAATCGTACGCTTTGTCAAAAAACATAGCAGATTGTGTGAGGATTAACGACGAACATCTAAACAGGAAGAATAGTTTTGAAGTTGGGGAAGCTTTCATTTTAATGTACGCTACAGCTTCATTTTTGACGCAATCCAGGCAGGCGTAGTAGACTGGTGATATGTTGGCATCTGCCACTATTGTAGTTGCCACGGTAATTACTAACCATAACAAATCATTTTGAATGAGTCAATGAGACAATGAAATCCGTTGTTTATTTCCTGTTATCTGCGTATTTACCGTAAAAACTATTTGTACTGTAAAAGTCTTCATTCAAGAGATCATTTCTTTTACACTTAATTTAGAATTGCTTCTGAATGTCTCTTGAAAACGCCTCTGCATTTCCTTTACGCGAAATAAACCATAATCTTTCCACATGTGTCCGAATCCGGGTATTAGCCAATATTTTGAACGTTGAAGCTTTTTGCGAAAGGACTTCTAATACGATAATAGTTGGGGTCGTCCATCTGCCGCTTGGATACCAATATTGACCCTATGTGCAAAGCAGCCAGACCAGGCACAGGCAGTGAATGTGATAGTGTATATGTCTGCGCAGCTAGTAGTGTGTACGAGGGTTATCCCGATACTGCATACTACTTCTGATGCGGTATCACCTACTCTGTACCTTAGCGGCTAGAGTTTGTGGATGCAGTACGTAGACCACACACAGAACGATAATATACGTATGCTATTTGGAACCAGAAAGTAGCTACATCGGGACGCTAAACTCCACCATTTTTTGTTTTTGTAAGCAGCAGATAAGCAAATGATATCCTGGCTCGTCTGACTTATAGGTTTTATAGCTAAAAAAATAAACAATTAATAATGTTTACTTTGTCAATAGAAATAACGCATGTTTATGTATTATCAGTGCAAAATGCAATAAGGCAACAGATCAACTGATCAGTTTCCATTCTAAGCACCAAATTAGTCTAGCATATTATCACTGGTATATAAATTCTGAAACATTCACAATTTACGTAAGAGGTTTGTTAGCACTTTGTTAAACTTTAGCTCCCAATGAATTTGTCATTTGCGTAATTCTTCTGTCCGTAACAGGCTGGGTGTCATATCGAGTCCAACAAAAAACGCCACGTTTATGTAATCATAGCAGCCAACAGTTTTCCCGTTATCTTGGTCAATCATAGCGGTCAGTAAAATGTTGTAGCCCAATATGGCTAACGAATCATCCCTGGTTAGGTCCAATTGCCTATACACTGATGATTCGCCATCAACAGAGAAGATAACAGTTTGTAAGTTGAATGCCCCTTATCCAAATTTCGAGAAAAAATATTTACCCTCTACGAAGATTAGTATAACATCCATCAGTTAATCCTTCTTTTGTTTCCTGCGTTTATTCCACCAAACAAAATGATGATGATTACTGGCGTGGTGTGAGTGATTCTAAACATAACGCCTGGAGGAAAATATCTGTTGCTCTTGAATGCAGCTTTAGAGATTTGTCGATGAGCTCAAATGACTTTATTTATTTAAGTATTTGGCTCTATGTTAGATGTAAGTATGTCTCGAAAAAAGAATGTGTCAGCTATTCTAAATAAATCTGACATCTTTTGTTTTCACAATAAAATCCAAACTTACATTTTGATTCCATGAAAGTATTGGCTATCATGTGAATAAATCATGTTAAACTATACTCCTCTGACTACTTACATTCTAATTTCTTATGTATCCAACCAAACAGCACAAGATTCATTGCTGTCTCGTCTGAAAAGCTTGAATAAAAATCGAATCTCTATAGAAAAATCTCAAGATTTAGATTCACATTTTAGATAGATTTTTGCCCCTTGAATTATTGCATGTATTCACCAATTGCGAAAGAGTATCGGATTCAATGGGTGTTTTCAGAGTAACGCTTCGCAAAGCTTATTTAGCAAACTTGCGAAAACTAAATACGATTCGCAAACGTCACATCGCAAACTATTGCAAACGCGTTGTTATAACAAACGCCCTGATTTGAGTCTTTCTATGTCAAAATGTGAAAAATATCGAGGAAAGATGCCGTCATTTAAAACATGTAGCTTTAGATATTGCTTAGAACATTATTAATCATTTTCAATGCGATATTAGGAAAACATAACAACATGTATAATATATAACAACATGTTTTTAGACAGAAGATATCCCATAATAAATCAGATATCCAGTTCTTTAATCACTTTTGGAGTCAGAGACGGTACAACCACTGTAACTCGAGTCATAAATTTAAGCATTACTAGTGATGTTTGGAAGAGAGGTATGGTGAGAGCATAAAGTCAACATGTGCTAGGGTGGCACTTCCGTTTGACCGCTATCCAGCGCGAACCAGCAGACCCCATTTGTATTTTTACACGGAACGTTCTTGTAAGTTGGCTTTTGTAGTCTTCAAATGAGGTTCGATCGTGTTAGACGTCATCAGCTAGCGTGTTAATTGATCTTGGCTTGCTGTGTTCTGTGCGAAATCATCCTGCTCTTGTTGGATCATGAAAAAATATAACCTGCAGAAAACGACGACGACATACATGCTTACGTTCTCCTCTTTCAATATTATCTTGAGTTCTGCCATTGCTACTTCAAACTTGAGTATCCGATGTTTCCTCTCTACGTCCCACTTTTGTATGCTGAGCTTCATTTCTTCTTTTAGAAGCAAGACTGCTGCAAGGCGTCTTATTGTCCGTGCTGTAAAGCATCTTTGTATCGTACTTTTAGTCTTGTGTTGTTTCTTGTTTCTGTGCTCTAGTTTTAGAACGTGAGTCGAGGTCCGATGTTGACTTGGCCCCCAAGATCTTATCAACACGTCTGACGCACTTTTCTTCCTCAGAAGTCAGTAGTGCACTTGAATCGAAGATTCATCACTTGATTCTTTAGTTGGTTAAGTAAGCACCCATCCAACTTCAGTTTTCCTTGGGCTTTTGTGTAAAAAGCGGTGGGGTTCGGCTTTCCGAATTTTTCCCTTGCCTGATGATATCAACTAGACAACAACCCTCCTCAATTGGTATCTATCGACACTGGCAAATTTGAAGCTCCTGAAGATGGGTTTACCGGGAGTAAAAGATTGAAGAAAGATCGTAAGAAGTATTATGATCCATATACCACCTAAAATCTCATACTGTTCAGCAAAGCCACTATGGCCCTGTGGCTAAGATATCTTTTTGGCCACAGTCGACTCCGCGTACGAATCCTCTACCCATCAAAATACTTTTTGCTTGCATTTGACTTTTTTATAAAAAGTACCTTAGTCCAGTTTTGCTGAATTATACAACTGCAAATTCATTGAAACGGACAAAGGTACACGCGAACTTGCGACGCTAATTCTGAAAACTGCTAGTGTATTCTGTGTTGTGAAAGTCCATTTTTACTACACCTTGATGTGACAAATAATTGTGTGTTTTTGAGGTTTTGGAATTATTATTTCCAAATGTACTTGCACATTAATTTTAGCCACTATTTCTGTTGTTAAAAAACGTATTCTGTATAACCAGGTGAAAAATTTTAGGAACTGGTTCTTCTTGCTTAAGATACAGGCAAAATAAAGATTATATAATCCTAAATCATTCAGCCCTTATGGAAATGAAAATGGACGTATCAATTCTTAGTCTATAGATTTATTTCGGTGCCGTTTTAATCTCTTTCGTGCTGGCTCATGAATATTGTAAAAATAGAGACTCTGGATAACTCTTTCTACTTCTTTGCTCTCCTTATTTGATGAATTTTTAAAGAACCTAGATAGCTCTGAAATGTGGCTTTGATGATAAGCAGTGCATTGTTATTCTAGCATTAGTCATCCTTTTAATTGCACTGAGATTAATTGTTTGGTTACATATGTACATATGGCTTACTAATTGAGTCAATGATGACGATAACTCAGAGTTGAGCTGTTTGAATTCCAAACTAAAATTCTTATTTAATTAGCAAACACGTGAATGAACTACATGAATGCTCCATTCTGAAGATTGAACTTCAAATCAGTTATCCTTTATCAAGATTAATGAGAAGTAATTAGATAAATTTTTCTCCGTCTACTTATCTATCGACTATCGGCATGGACTGCTAAATGACAGTTTAATTTGAAAGGTAAATTTCTATTTTGTTTGGTACATTGGTGTTCCGTCTCTTGTTCCGTGAATCGATTACGTATGGTACCTATCAAATGATTTGTCGCATCCATCCAATCGACACTCAAATTTTCTAACTTCCTAAACTCCTAAAATAAAGTCCTGTTGAAATTTAATGTGAAGGAGATTTGAGTTGAGGGAGTTTTACGCTTAATCCATTTTAACCTTTTGTTTGCTGAACTGCACTATTATATCTTTGGCTGCTAAATTGAAAAACCTATTTACAATTGTCCGCATGTAACGTGCTTTCACGTACCAAACCACTCACACTTTCGCAAAAGGGAAGTTTCCAGAATCTATATTTCCATACCGTTTACAACAGTCCTTACTTCGCACTTTCTACGCTGAACTAGGTTATGTGATTTTGATGTTCGTTCATTCTTGATTCTTGAGTTTCAAGAAACGCTAACTTTTACCTAGTTTATACATAAACATTTGTTGCAAACAGAACAGCTTGTTCAAAGTTTGACATATTTTAGCTTCAAAAAACATGCAATGTTGCAATAAAACATATCAGACAGCTTCCAAGTTACTTGAGATTCCGGGAGCCTTTACGTTTTGCATACCCCTTGTAATTGTCCGAAAACTAAAAGGTGTTTTCATTTCGGCCGTTGCCCTTATATTCTCCTTGCTTATTAGTAAAACTTCACGGCTGGCAAATGTGACAACTCCCACAATACGTATTTTGTTCCATTATCAATTCCGTACAGTCTTCCATTTATTTGGAAGGCATCCAATGCAAAAACTATATATACAATACTTACTATTTAAGTTTCATTTTGCAAACTGTTATACCTAGTTATGTAGCAGTTTTTACTGCCTTCAAGGCTCTGAAATATATGCACCCGGAATACACTTTTTTGATTAAGATTTATGTAAAAAAGTCACATTTAAGCAAGGGCTTTTTGGTCACACACAACAGGTATGAAGTAAATTATCAAAAAAAAAAAAACTTTTTAATCGCTTTCTAACTGAAATCCTACCCTGTTCTATTGGTTCTTAAACCTTTCCTATCACCGAAGCGAAAGAGAGACAAATCACTGTCAAAAAACGCAAATCTATCTAGACGAGTTCCTCTACTCAGGGCAGTGTAAGACCTTTAGAAAAATTATTATCTGGTGTCAAATAATATGACACATTTGCTTCCGTGTTTGTGCTACGTGGACTGTTGTATTATAAGCTAGTCGGAAGGAAATAATTCAAGTCTTAATAGTTCTTGAATTTTGTTTCGACAAAGAACTGAATTTCATCTTGAGCAAAGATTTTCAGCGTATTTTAGATAAAGAACAATCAGAAGATCTACGTATTGCCTCTAAAGCCAGAAAAACCAGTTTTATATAATGATGCAGGCTCAATTTACAACTTCAAGGTAATTCAGAAACCCGTACCGTCATATAAGGTGAGTGAATGTTCATCTAGTAGTTATGAGAGCTTGTTCGTATATAAATAAGCAATACGATGAATAGATGTGTCGATAGAAAAGTTTCTTCAGAAAGTAAAACAAGGAGAAACGCAGTAAATGGCTAAAGCCATAAAGACGCTGATGATATATCTGCCACACCAAAGTGTAAAATTCCTCAGAGACTCCTCCATGCAGCTGATTAAATGAATGATCATCCTGAAAGCCAATATCGAGATGAGGAAGTAACTGAGATACTACATCTGGCAATCTAGAACTCGGAGCTGCTTTCTTTGCAGAAGAAAAGCTTGTATTTTGACAGCTCTCTCCACGTCTACAGATCTTGCCACTTAAAAAGCTTGGTTCTTTTGCGGAGCTCTATTTGGAGTTACGGCAAAGAGATTCAAGAGAATAAATTAAATAAGTTTAGGGATATGCTTAGTTTAACTTTTTGGCTGTAAGTCTGTAGATGTTACAAAATTGTAATTAAATTATAACTTTATTCATGCATACGGGTTAGGCGGGTTATCATAGGACTATTAAAGTAATAAATGAGATTTAGTTTTTATATGTTGACTATGCTTATAATTCCGCTTACATAATTTTAAAACTCGATAAAACGAGTAAACGATTTTAAAAGTACGTAGGATGGCTTATGCTTTTTAATTTATGTGAACAGATTTGTAAAGTATATAATTGAAATCGTTTTTCTAAATTAAAATTAATATAAGATTTCCTTTAACCATACCCAGCCCTATGCTTTAATGGATTTTTCATGATCATTTTTTGGAATGTTGAGAGTAAAGTCATTTGCAGTTGTGCTTCGCCCAAAACAGTTAAGCAGAAAGCAACTGGAGACAAGTCCATCCAAAGTTTCATTGGTTCAGATATTTGCTAAGTGCTTGCATTATTTCGTGTCGGTCGATCTCCTCGGCACCAGGTGCGAATCATTTTCCTCTCAGAAGATTCTACACGGTTTTTGCCACAAATTAGTTTGGTCACGTCTTCCGCTTTCCTTACCGTGATTGCTGTGACCACTACAATTTCAACAACAGTCTTATTAAAAACAAATTAAATTAATAAGCTATAAGAACCGGTTCTTGATAATTTTTATTAGTTGTTTATAACAGCATTATTATTTTTAGCCTCACTGGTATTGCTTTGCTCACGAAGCCGCTGGGACGAGAACAAAGTTTACTTTTGTTGTGAGGGCAGGTAAAAAAATCAGTTTTGGTTATTCTCTCTGGTTTAGCAATTGGCTACTTAAGTGATGGGTTGAGACTTTCGGATCTCGCAATTGAACCGGTTGAGGCTCCTAAGGAGAATTGGGCTACGAAACAAGATAAGTCCATTCGAACTGTTGCTCAAGTAATTTTTAAGTCTGTACATAATTGAGACCCTCTTTGCAATTCTTATTCATGCTGACTGGTATTGTAGTGCCAAAAATAGGAGTTTGGTTGATTATGGATGGAATTAAATCCTTGCGAGGAGAGATTTCCTGGAGATTGGTATGGGTTTTGTGCTACTCCAAAACGATCTTCAAATCCCAATAAAATATATATAAATGCGTAGATAATTAATTGCAGTCCTGCAACCGTGTTTGTGGATGATGGAGCATTCGTTAATGGGATCCTAGACGCAGTAGGTAAAGCAGGAAGAGAGAGAGAGCGATAAGCCAAGTTAAATCACACCTACTCGACTTACAATCTCCTTTTTCTTAGCTTATGTCGAATCAGTTGTCTTCTCAACTTAAAAAGAAATCTCATCAAACCTTTTTTTGGAAAGGTGATTGGTCCAACTACAAATAATTTCACAATTAAGCAACCATGTATTTAGAATAAGTAGATGAACTCACCTGTCAAAACACATCTTTAGGGTGAATGGTTAAGCTTGGAGGGATCAATATCCTCAGCCACATCCGCTTCAACCACCACGGTTGAAAAGAACAGGTACATCTTTTTATGCCAGTGCATGCCTTTGAAAGCACAGCAACCCTTTGCAATTAAAATTAAACAAATCATTTTGCTTGATCAAATTGTGGCGGTAAGCAGAGTCCAGATAAGTTATTTGTAAATAGTTATGACTCCTATTCTCCACACAAAACACACACACACAAAATTCTGCCAAATTCAAGGAGATTTCTGCCTGCTCTGCTCAGCTGAGCATCTCTCTTACTCTCTTCCTCTTTTTTGTGACCTACCTGGGGCACACTCACTGATTGTTTTTTCGCTCCCTGCCTGCGGGTGGTCTGGACGCTGTCGGACCGCAGATCCTGAAGGATCTTTTGGGAGCATATGCTGGGGATAAGGGCGAAAAGTTAGCCGAAGCTATCAGGGCTTTCACGATCCTAGTGTTAGCGGGAGGTGTTCCCGCACCTTTCCGTCGAATTTTCTTCGGCGCTGCCCTCACAGCCCTTAAGAAGAAAACGGGACACATGGAGCCGGCTTATTGCGAAGGTAGTCTGTGGGAGGATCCACAGGACTCTAGTGGAGAAGTTCAACCCCCACCAGCTGGGGGTGGGTACCATGGGCGGAGCGGAGGCGGATGGCTACGCCGCGCGTGTTTGCTACAATGCCAATCACGACTCCATACAGGCGTTCCTAAAAGTCGACCTTAGGAACGCGTTCGACGAAGTTCGGCGCTACACGGTCCTCACTGCCATACAGGTCAGTACACCTGAACTTTTTGCATTTGTGTCTTCAGCGTACGAAGAACCGTCGGACCTTTTCTCGGAGACAAGAGGATTCCATCGTTCCTTAGGGTGACCCCCTCGGCCGCGACCTCTTCGCCCTTGCCATCCAGCCCATCGTACAGGCAATGGAAACGGAACTAAACGTCTGGTTCTTAGACGATGGGACTGTAGCGGACGAACCCGAGAAGGTGCTGCAGGCCTTCAGTTTGATTCGTGGGAAGATGGCAGATGTGGGCCTTTTACTCTGTGAGGAAAAGTGTGAAGTGGTTTTCCAAGTGTGAAGTGGTTTTCCCTGGTGGGAAGCCATGGCCAGGGATCAGGCCCTTATTTTGTTTCGTCAGGCCGCCCCAGCCATTCATGTTGTCAGCCCGGCCAATGCCGTTCTGCTTGGTGGTCCCCTTACCGACGAATAGTACGTAATTTGATGCAAACATAATTACTGTTGATGCAAGCATAGAAATTGAAAAAGAAAACACTTATTACAACAACCCAAATTACAACAACCCTTTCCAAGTAATACAAACCATAGTATATTTAAAAGTCTGAAATCGCTAGGATTTGGTTGTAAAGTGATGGGGCAGATATTTGCTTTCGATGGAGTCGCTAGCCTACAGCAATAAAATACTCTCTTTTTGTTACAGCCATAATTACGGTGGTGAATTTGTTTGTTGATGTTGCTGTATTTATAATAGTGTGTAGCGTGTTGTTGTCCTTAATTTAATTATGTTTTAATACATATATGTTAGACCTAATGAATTAATGTATGCCTAATTGCTGCATGTTAAGATCTGGTTGTAGTTTATTGTGTAGGTTGTTAAATGTTACTGAGTAAATAACATCTTTTCGTTAACATATTTATGAATTCAGGTATCCAACATGTCTATTGTTTACTTTTGCGATGCGTGGAGTTAATATAATAATATAAGTATGCGCTTTTACATGTAAAATACCATTGTACAGTGGCGTAAGGGAATACATCGCTGCGCTGCGCTTACTCCGGTGGTTACATGGTTCCGCTGCGCTGCGTTGTGCTGCGCTGCATGTAAAAGAAGTTAGCGCAGCACGCAGCGGAAGTTAGCGCAGCGCAGCAGAGGACTGAAGTTGGCGCAGCGTAACGTAGCGCAGCGCAGCGTAACGGAGCGCAGCGCAACGCAGCGTAACGCAGCGCTGCGCAACCATGCTGCCTAGCACAGCGTAACCACCTAAGTCAGCGCAGCTTAGCGATGTATTCATTTACTACACTGTAGAATGAGTATTTGCTAAATATTCACTGTACAGCAAATACTTATAATTTAAATTTTATTTGTTTTTTGATAATTATAAAATTATTAGGTTTGTTTATTATATTATTATATTAACTCCACAAATCATGAAAGTTAACAAAATGCATAGTTAGATACCTGAATTCATAAATTTATTTACGAAAAAACATTATTCAGTCAGTAACATTTACCAACCTACACACAACAAACTACAATCAGATCCTCACGGGCAATAATTAGCATGCATAAATTCATAAGGTGTAAAGTATACGTATTAATACATAAGTAAATTAAGAACAAGAATACTTTACACTCTATTATAAATACAGCAACATCAAAAAACAAA
>JAQGBV010000922.1:0-20007 GCA_034698685.1 Isotomurus pseudopalustris
AGAGCTTACTACTTGGTATTTTGTATGGACGTAGAAGCTTCTTCTGCCAACTGCACATCCACACTCTCCCTTTACAAAGAACCAAGTTATTGCATGCAAGCACCATTACGATACATTCATAATGACAAGTTGACTATGAAAAGTGAGAGTTGAACTTGAACTTGATCTGCTGCAGGCAGTTATTCTCCTGCAGTATACGGAATACAGTTTGTGTTCATTAAAGTTTGAGGTACTAACTTCTTCATCAACCGTTATATCTGATTGACTGATTGTGAATACTTTCCACAATATAAAATAAACTCATTTGATCTCTCGTGGCCATCACTATAGACTTCCCTTAAGTAACTTTTTCTTCTTCTGCCTGATTCACAAGGAGCTATCAGAACTTGACTGAGTAATGATAGAATGATGCGAAAATCTTCTATAATAATGTAGGACGTTTTAACACTCTCACTAAAGGTGGAAAACTACACAAAAAATAACAACTCTCTTACATCGAAATGACATTTTCTTTGTATCAAGTTGAATAATCATTTTGAACCAGCTCATTGCATTCTCGGATGCAGTGGTGATCAGGTCATAAACTCACTCATCTTTGTAAAATGGAGAGATTATATTGGCTTCCTATTTGTTTGCTTCTGTTCGGGTCCATTATCTGGGACGTGGAAGCTGGAGGGATGTTATCAAAGGAATCAAGAGCAGCAGCAAAGCTAAAGTAAGGAAACCTATTTCAAATTGAGTTCGGGTTTAGTTTTTGGAGTTTTTCTCGTGGAAAACAAGTAAAAAATGTAGAAAACAATTTTTTACGTATTCCTTCAAGTTGTTAGAAAGCTTGTAGTACATTTTAAGCTGAAAGAACATTCTTTATTCATGTATGGAAATAGGGAAGAAATGAGTTAGGCGAAGGGAAGGTTCCTTTCCAGTGTGTCAGTGTGTGTCTCTGGGTGAGTGTGTATATTTCTTCCATTAAGTCAACCGCAAAACGAGGCGAAGAAGTATATTTGTGTTTCTTATGGTTTTAAATTTTATGGTATTTCCGTACTGCTGGCTGTGCCAAGAAGAACGAGATCATTAGAAGTAGACAGTAGGGAGAGAGAGAGAGAGAGGGAAGTAGGTGCTGTGTGAGAGCGCTGGTATTTATTCGGATTCAATAGTGATGATATATTAACGAGGGATAGTAGTGGATTTGTCTCGTATGGATTATGATTTCACCAGCAGGGAAAGTGCAAAGCCGTAGAAAGCGCTGTGTCTGCGGCCATATGCTAAATATTCAAATATGACACTAAAGATGCATTAGCATATTGAATGTGCAAATGTCGACGACATTCCTCAAGACAACCCTTCCCTCTGTAGTAGCAGGGAGCCATTTAAATATTTAATTTTGTTGATTACGGTCTGTTTGTCTCACAGGACAGAGTTATGTCCCTCGATGGAGAACAAAAGCACTTACGAAGTTTGGGCAACTCGTTATGATAACAAGACTAAGGAGTGTTACAAGACTGGGCAGAAGGGTCCTTGCGGAAACAACATGATTTTCTACTCCCTGCCAAATGACCCGGTTTATGGAGAGTGCGACTGTAACTACGATATAGAGTGCAAATCCCTCATCTATTCTCATGTTTACGATGAGTGCTTCTTTGCCTACGAACAGGTAAAACAATCAAACCATTTACAGTGTAAATACAACTGTTTACACTGATTACTTACCTTCCTCGCCTCAGGAACAAGATATTACATTCTTCCTTTCTTCATTTCCATGTTAATTTTCTTCACGCACCCATCATCGTCTTCATTTTCAGCCCTATCGCCTCTCCTATCCTTATCATTAGTGTACAACCCTGCTTTACGCCACCTCAACCGCCCTTATTAAATGCCCCTTATTACGATATGCATTCATTAGCTCAGACTCGTGCAACAATCTCGATTAGCTCGCCTCTCCACATCTGGGCTGCCAAATGTAGAAAGTGAATGTGTACTGCACGCACACAACACTACACTCCCTCAGTAGTGTACGACTCGTTCGCTCAAAGAGCAACTCGAGTACACAAGTCGACGTCCTGTTTCATATTAAACTTTCTCTTTGCCTAGAAATTAAAATTACATATTCATGTAAATTTTGCTCATTAATTTGACGCAAGTTGGGAGTATCGCAAAAGCTTAATGAAGTTGATGCACAGTTAAGAGTTGGTTCCCATTACTTTCACTTACTTCTCTGGGAGGTTCTTAATTTACTAAAAGAGCGGGGCCGGGTAGGAAAGAAAGGGGAGGTTGAAAAATCAAAAAGGAACACTCTCAGCCTGGTGTTCGTAGTTTCGTAGTGGTAGAAGTGAGTATGCAATTCAGAATTTTCTTAGTGGATGAAACACATGTCGCAGTTTATGGGAAATCGGCTTCAAAAGTAAATTACAAACTCATGAACTTTAAGATCCCTTCATAAATTGGTTGGCGAACAGCAGTAGTCCAAAAAATTATGGTGACAGAACAGATGTTCGTTGACTTCCTGGCTTTTCTCGAGTGTAATTTCTCAGTTATTCTTTTCGTGCCTCCTTAGATTGTCTCTTTGCGATAGGTTTTGCGAACTGCGCCTCCTTCTACTTCCCTCAGAGAGCCTCATCTTTCTAAACTCCCTTCTCCAGATATTCCTTTTGCCTAAAAACTTTGGATCCTGCAGCATAAAACTCCTTTGAAATCTCCTTTTGATGCTTGAGAGCATGCAGCAGACTTTTTGAAACAAACGGACTTTCTCCGATTGAAGACAACTAACTAGGAGCTTTGAATTGTGACTTTGCTCGAGGCATATATCTGTCTCCTCAGAATATGTTATATGTTTAGTGGTGCACCTCAAAGGGAACTCCAAGTCACAAAGTAGGACACATGTACGATGTTCGTCTACCTCGAACTAACTAAAAACTCCCTTCGGATGCATGATGTGCTTGCTCTGCGTGGTGCACTCAGCCCATTCCTCATTTTGGCTTTCTTTCTCTGGGAAATGTTTAATTTAAGGCTAGTCAAGCTAATGATTTCTGATTCGAGCAAGGTTCAAAACTTCTTTCTTTGTGTGGGTTGGTGTCATACATTTCAAAGGTGAAGCCGATTCAGCAAAAGAAATGATTTGTACCGTTTAGACACGAAAATTGCGCTCTGCTTCTTGGAAACCCACCAGAATTTCATGCTTCGCAGGGCTACAGTCATGACTTATTTAATACCTTTTTCCTTTTTCAGCTATTTTATTCCTGTCCGATTTAATATTAAGCTTTGATTAACCTCAATAAGGTTCTTTGAGCAACGAATATGATGTAACCAAACTTTTATTGCTTTTTACATTCTCTCAGTGCAAGAAACTTAAAACCTCGCTGAGATTATAGGTCAATTATGTTTGGCCTTATATAAATTACAACTGTAAAGTGTGCCAGGATAAAATTATCTGATTTATGAGTTGTATTACAACGAGGGAATTTTTTGATAACAAAATAGGGTCATTGTGAGGAAGGCTACTGGCTAGTTGCGGATCAGCACGGATTGCCAGCTTGTGAAAGGAACCTTTGTCGACCACCACCAAAGTATTCACTAAAATACCAATGGGCCTTGTACAAAGGAAGATGTGAGCGATTATACAAACCCATTCATGAGTGCAAACCCGATGAATACCTGTGGATCCCTAAAGGCCAACGATACCCAACCTGTGGCAAAGCTGAGTGCTCCAATCCTCATTCCTTCGTTCCAGACCTTCAATGCGAGCTCGGCAGTAAATTATACCACGAGGGCCGATGTGTTCGCAGGAAAGGAATTTAATTTAAGACACCACAAGAATAGAAAAACTAGCCACCACTCACTAAATTTTAATTGAACTGAAAGCTTTCTTTTCGTCAGCTCTCCTGTGAAATCTTCCATAAGTTCCACTCTGGAAGTTCCATAGAAAGTCTCATCATGTGCTACTGCTTTCTCCTGGTTGGCTAGGTGCTCGTGAATGATGTATTTTACAGTTAAATGCGTCGCTTTTTACCCTTGCACATCATCGCTCCTAAATTCTAAGATGAAGAAGAACTTCGTATGCTAAGCGGCGGAGGCAGACGGAGAGAAATATGATACTCCCAATTTTCTGTGAAAAACATCTAGGCTACTAAATTATATTGTTTGTGAGGAATTGTTTCCCCGTCACAGACAATTTCAAAGGTTTTCCTTGCCATGAATATTTAATAAGAAGAGGCTTGTTTAAAAGGAGTTAACTTTCAGTTGTCTCTCAAAGAACAAACTTTTCGTTTACATACAGTATTTTTATAACAAACAAAACTCTGTATTTATTTTTACTTCTGATATTTCATCCAGTCTAGTTGAAATGTGGAATAAAATACGTTTTATTAAACGAAATACCGTTTGACTCTGCTCCGACTTTGGTATGCACACAGTAAACTATGAGGCTAATAATAATAATTCTACACAGCGAGTGAATAAGGGAAGAAAGAACCCGAAGAAGAAAGCTAAGCCACTGCAGCTAAGCTCCTTTAATGGGATTATATTAATACCGAGACAAATAGTTAGGATATAAATTCACAGGACCGAAAAACAATATATTAGCTAGGGGAGACTGCGAGTTGCAATATAGTTTAGTAGTAAGTATTGCAGTACATCCGCAATAAACCAAAAAGTAACGAATTTGCCGTAATGAAATGAAGTCATCCTGTTGCAGTTATCGTCATCATGTTATGTTGCTTCCATCTTGGGAGACTCAGACTCAGTTGTCGATTTCACTCATACTCATCCGGAGTTTAGCAAAGTCCTCAAAAATGATGTTCTCTTCTTCGTCCGCATCTTTGGCGTAACATTGTTTCTCGTACTTCTGTCGGTCCTTGGATTTAGGTTTACTGCCATCCTTGGCCCCATCGATTCCTCCTGCACACACACACACAAACAGAGAGTGGTGAAAGTTGTCCAGAGAAACTCCTCATCACGACTCATGAGAGGGAGAAAGTTGTGACAAAGTTGTAAAATGAGATGTAAAAGCTCGATTAAAGAGAAAAGTGACAAGACCACAAAAATGAATCGTTATAATTACCAGGCCCAGGATGAACAAGCTTGAACGGCAAGTCAGCTTGGAGCTCACCGCCCAGAGTTCCGAGATTAAGTTTGACACGAAGGGAGTAAGATACCACAAAACCTAAGGCGTCATTTGCGTTGTTCGCTACCAGAGTGGAAGAAGCCAAGTTGACATCCTCATCCTATTATGCATATGGAGAAAGGAAATAGACAAAGTTTAGAAAGCCATTAGGTCAGGTTAAAATGAATTCACGGAAGCCATGTAAAAGTGAAGTTTTGTGGCTTGTGTACCAGAACCCGCGTTTATTATCAACTCAGTGTGACTCTCCCACCAAAGAACGACGATATTGTATTAAAGGTTTTTGCTCACACCAGTCACTCACACGGTGTGTTTGAGTGGAAGGCAAAAAAGTAAGTTAGTAAAAGTAAAATGTACCAAGAAGTCGTAGAACTGTAAGAAGGAGTGCTAGAAGTTAGAAGGATGGGAAAAAGAACCGTGTCGACGGACACACACACACACACACACAGAGTGAGAGAGAGAGTCACAGCCCGTTCACAAGCAAGTTCGCTGCTTGTGAAAGTGCAGATAAAATCAGTGTGTATACTATATGAAGAGGCTTATGGTCCTATTTTCATGTAAATCCTTTATCTCAATGTCTTGTGAAAGCATAAAGGCTTAAGTGTGACATTTACATAATTGAATTATTTGATAGATGGCAAAAATATAATCTCACGTCTTTTAACAACCCCCGGAAATTTACGAAACTCTGTGGTTCAACTTATTCAACCTCTAAAACTCTGATACACTTGTTATCCCGACGAATTAGACTCACGGAGAGTTTAGCAAACTACTTCCTTTCTCACATCCTCCCTCAGTTGCAGCACCAACACTGCTTTCCTAAAGGACAGCATCTCTGACACGGTGAAAGAGCGAGATGGGAATTTCCCTGCAAATACACCTTTAAACTTTATACGTAGAGACGAAACCAACCTTAAGATGCCCATCCAGCGCAATCCCTCGTTTGTCTTTATTATTTGAAGCACTTGGATTCAAGTGAAAAACTTTGGTTAGTGAAGCACCCGGTGTTATCGGACAGCCTTCACGAGTTTCCATGTGGGCAACTTGGCGTGTGAAATGAGCATTTACCATCGTAACTTCACAATGCTGGATCACCATAACCTATAAAAACACAGAGATTGTTGTTTCAATACACTGCAGCTGTAAGCAATAGCAATAGTAGTGGAGCAAACTCTTTTCTGTATACATGTTTTTCGTGTATCAATTCGTGTGTGGGTTCCTTCGAGGCATTTATTCTCCTAGTTGGGCGAGTAACTTGAGTGAGATATATATCACGAAATGACCTTTCACATCTAAATCGCTACACCACTTCTCTGCAGAACAATTTACAACATATGTAGCGATAAGAATAAAACGGTGGTGTTGATGAATTAGCTAACACCAATTGTTTGTAGCTACTTCAAATGTCGAATAAAAAACCCTTTTTACTGCACTCCCTAATGGCGTTGTTCTAAATGTTCTAGCCTTTCTTTCGTCTGAGACGGCAGGAGTATTAGCCTGACAAATCTGTGGGCATAACTTTTGGTGGAGAAAGTTATTAATCGGGATGGGAGAGAAGTGAGTGTGGGAAATCGATGGCCGTCAGGGAGGGAAGTAACCTGAGAGTTAAGTAGACCACCGACACTCTACCTGCATGGGCATTTAATAATCTTCCTGAAGTAGCCAGTGGGTACTGCGTGGCGGTGGTAAATGCCAAATGAACATGTCTATCGGTGAAAGTGAGTAAGTGTGGGTGTAATGACGGGATTGTTTAAAGGACGAGCTTAGCCAACCCACCTTCACACTTCTGACGGATTTTTTGGAGGTATTGTTGATCTGGACTTGGGCTGCCATGTTCTCGCCGTGATAGTAAATATCTCGATCGAGTGTAACCTCGAGATTAATTTTTCCAGGAGAGAATGTGAATCCCTTGCTGACGAGGGTGGAAGGTTGTTTTTGGCCCCGAGTCAAAGCAGCAAATTGAACTTTTCTGATTCTTAGCGAGACGGTGGATCTGCGATGGCCAGGGTCTTGATCATTGTCAGCTACAAATGCCTTCAGCTCGTACTCAACTCCCAGAGGTTTCCCAGCGTCTCCTTCTCCAGGCTGAAGAGTCACACTTGGAGGAGCGGTGTCAGGGAGGCGAAACATAAACGGAAATACATTGTTATTCTCTCCAAGCTTCTTTATTAACTTCTCCTGCAGTCCTGTGAGTTCATTTGACTTCTTTGCTGGAGCAACTTGCTCTTTGCACAGAACCATCTCTTTGCTAAACTTGAGTCCCATCACTTCATCTTCCTCTCGACCATATCTGAACGTGGTTGACACCTAATTTACGTGAGTAAGGAACACAGACTTACTTAGACTCACACAAACACGGCCCATTACAAGACTAACGCTTCTGGACGAAGACGAAAGACTTTCTACACTCAGGGAAGAGAAAGTGAAGCACTTTTCCAAGAACAATGGGGACAGAGATAGAGAGGGACAACACGAGAATCCGCTTGTTTAAAGTTCATCCTATTAGCTTCAGAACAACTCATTCATTCACTCGAAAGAAAGATCCCTTTCCTTGTATACTTTCATCAACTTACTCTCCATTCCTTCCCACCTAGCTTTCTCATCATTGCATTCTCACGTCGTCCGCACACAGACTCTCTAAGTCTGTTACTCAAATCAACGCTATAAAAAATTGATCGAATCAACTGCAAGAAATTTTCAGATTCCTGTCTAACCAACCGAAATAAATCTGATTTAGAAAACAGATTCCCACTGACAAAAGAAAAATCAGGTGTCAGTACCAACCGTAGAGGAAAGCCAAGTTGAGCATATTATATACACGTTCCTTTTGATGGTACGATAAGACATCTTCCACACGAGGATTCATATATGACTGCAAAAGACCAAAGTGTGGGGTAACGTGAGGAATAAGGAACCTGAACTGTTTACAAAAAAGGAACTGGGTATCCCTCTGGAATCATAACGATGAGAGAGCTGAGCACCAACACCAATGGATAAAAAGCAAAGTCCCTGACGAAGCTCGAAAGCAATGCAGGCAAAACTAAAACTCTTTTTCCACCAAGAAGCGTAAAGGTATGCACGAACAAGGTTCTCTCTAAATGTATGTTGTGCTTAGGCAAGAAAGTCGAGATTTCTATCCTTGACTCAACTCTGCATCATCATCATCATCATCTGGGAGACAGTGGCAATCGTATCGTGGTGGTACACTTTTGTGTTTTCTACATTTTTCCTTTCCTTTACCCTCCTCACTACACAAGCGAACTACTTTTGACTCTAAGTTCTAAATTGTAACGCGAAACGTATTTTGTCAGCTTGTACACATAGACGGTAAGTAAATAGCTTTTTCGACCCGCTGGTACTCCACGAAGGAATACCTTCCACTCGGCGTAGAGAATGTGAAGGAATGACATTTACAGATGGATCAATGCCAAGTTATTTGTATGTATGAATCTACAATTCACGGCATTTGAATGCTAACGAGTGAATTTAAAACGCGGACGTGGGCAGGGGAATACTTATGCAGGCAAATTACTCTCTCAATGGTCAGATCAATTGATTAGAGCTGGATTAAATGGGCTTTTAGAGACTGGGCTTGCGGATTTAAAGAAGTAGGAGAGAAGGGAGAGTTTACATTATTATAGCTACTAGGAACTCTACTGACTGTGTGGGCTGTGGACGTGGAGGATTTTACTTAACTGAAGGAACCTGCTGCGTGCAAAATCTCTTTTGTAAACCTTTTCCTACGGTAGCAAGCATTGCTACAATGGCTGCTGCATATAGATTCGCTTATATACCTGACCGTAGATACGTCTGTCTTTGAGATACTCATTGTCCACCACCATGATCCCATCTATAGGGTCCACGTTGCCGTCAAGACGATCCACGAAATCTCGAGTTCCAAGATAAACCGTTATCTTCCCTGCAGTTCACAAAAGTTATTAACAATAAAAGATTGTATCAATCTCGAGAGAAAAGTTTTAGTGAAGGGAGTGAGTAAGCAGTAAGTAAGCTATTCGTGGGGAATCTTTTGTAGCTCAGTCAGGAATAGAGTGATCCACATTTCTCCATCAGATAACACCGTTGCAAACATGACATGTCTGGGAGATGGATATGAAACTTTGTATGTAGATAAGTCTGAATGACAATTCATCATAAGAGAGGGTGTGTGTAGGGGGCTTAGGCTGAGATGTGCTCAAGAAGAAGAGCGAGTCGTCAGGTTTATTTATTGATCAAGGGAACAAAGGTATGTGTGTTACATACATATAAAACCGTTGGTTGCAAAAAGTGGGCAATGAGGTTGTTGGGATTGTGTAGTACTCGTGATTTTTATTTTATTTCACTCCTCTTTATTTCTACCAGACGAAGAATCGGCTTAAGTAACCCTTGTTGTTTTACAACCACTACTGCTTTTGTATCCACGTTCGATACTTCACTGAAGACGACCACTTACCATTTGGTGCAGTTTTTTTGAATACTTTAACTGCTACCACATGGGCTGCGAGGAGGAACACTAAGGGAATCATCGTTCCAAAATAAGAAAACAGGGAATGCACAGCAGTTGTAAATCGACAAAGAGGTTAGGAGAAGAGACGGAGCAATATAAAACGGAGAAAGTTTAATGCCTTCGCACACACTCCACACACAGCCACACACTTTTTTATGGAAATAGAATTTTTCTCCGTTTCCTGTCCTTCGCCTTCTCTTGCCGACCAAAAAACGAGCTTGCTTCTCCACGAAAAACCAAAATCACGACTGAAGTTGAAATCCCCACGGTGTCATTTTATACCTGATAACTAATTGGATTTCCTTAGCCAAATAGGATTTCAAAATGCTCCCTGGACTTTCTCAGGTTTCTTCTTCACTAGGTTCTTTTCTCCGGATACACTTACATGACCAAACCAAACATCACAGCCTTCTCACTAACCTTCCTTCCCGAAACAATAATCGGTCAATTTCTTACAGGCATTAAACGAGCTTCTCCCATAAGATTCCAATTATTGACGCATTTTCAATCATCGTGATTCATTGCTACTCTCCTAAGCTCCTCCGTGGAGACCTTGCTGAGTACCGTAGAGAAACATTTACACATAAAACACGATGGTGGTCTGGTCACTGAAAGACGTTTGTGAACACCTAAACTTGTGAGAGTTCTCCAAGTGTGCATATAAGGCTGTTGGGTCTAAAAATTGACTTGGTCTGGTTGACTTCTTGATAACCACGCCACCACCACCATGTATGTGTGTGTGTGTGTGTGTGTGTGAGTATGTTATTTCTTTTCTAGAGAAAAAGTAAGTGCAAGTGTCCGCACAAACACTCTCACTCACGTTTTTACTTCTTGCCCTTCCTTAAAATCCCATCATCCACGTTACTGAGCTTTCAGTCAGAAAAACTGGACTGTGAAAACATGAAAGACTCACCTTCGGCAGCTTATTTATTGCAGAAAAGAATCTTTGTGAGATTGGCGAAAGCATGTTATCCCGAAGAAGGCAAAAAATAATATATCAGTTGAATTAAACGGTCATTTGATATGAAATACTCATCCGGTCAGAGAAGAAGGAAGTAGAGAATACGGCGGCTGGGAGTTTACCATGACCTCATTTTTTGTCCATTGAGTAGAGAACCCCGAGCATGTTCTGTTATCACAACTTTGTATATTATTATGGTAATGCAATTCTGAAATAGCATAAAACATGAGATAGCCGTGGTTTGGCCAGTAGTAAGTAGTACGTAATAATAACGCTCCTCTTGAGTGCAAGGAAAGTACATTTTCATTTTGTGTTCGCCAAAGTAGTAATAGCAGTAGTGGTGTATTAATGCACTTGCCTCGTCCATCCATTACCCAACTACCGACCAACCAAGCCTTTCCTTCATCGTCACAGAAGAGAGAAGCCTCATTTCACTCATGCACACGAACATGCCATACACTACTACGTAAGCAGGCAGGAAGGCGAGATTTCGCACAGTTTTAAATGTCCTTCTCTCCTTTCCCCAAGAACCGTGTTTGGCACTCTACTGAAATAACACACACACACACACAATGTATTAATCTTCTGTTGAAGAGTCTGTCGGTTTGCTGTGTCTGCATGATATTGTAATCACACTTGAGATTGGGTAGGGTTACCCAACATGAAATTAAACTAAAGTCCACCAGCAAAAAGTAGATTTCAATTACATGTTTGGTCAAGCCCATAATTTGATCCTAATAAACTCCTAGGGAAGAGTATTATTTTCTAATGGAAAGCTATTAAAAGTTACCTCTGGGCCCCACCCATGATGTTTTGGAACTCCGGTGGAAATCTGTACAAATTGAATTTATTCACTATTATAATATCCACACTGATTCTACCGTATGCAAATTGAAACATTCCGCAGTATTTGACACACTGGGCTACTTCTCATTTGCCATTCAAACTACTTTTACACAAAGAGTCTTTGTGTTCATCACCTATCTCACTCCTGAGCTCTTCGATAAATCCTTCAAACTATCAACTATTTTGTCACGGAATAAATCACTTTCGTGAGAATGAGGCATGGCTGGGATGAATCATGAAATACCCTTTTGGACCTCGCAACTAATGTAAGTGTGTTTCTGGTGTACACACGAAAGTTCCGAGTAAAATACCAGATACCAGTGCTTATGTAATTAGAGTACACGGAAACAAACGGAGATCAAAGAAGTTTTTGTTACTTTGAAGGACTAATTCGGAGAAACTTTTGAGAAGAACCTGTCAGTTTTTAAATCCCTGTGAAACGATTTTCGACACGTGTACATTGTGGATGAAGTTCCTTTCTTCATCGTCTCCGGAGACAGCTCGCAGGCCTTGGTGCTTTCACTTTCACCTCACTAATTTGTTTCATCTCTTCTTCAAGTGTGATCTGATTATGTGTCCTCCGATAACAATGGGTTTGACTTCTCATCCGAAACCTCCAACTATTTGAGGGAAAATAGTAGAGAGGCACATATTGTCTTTCTTCCAATGTCAATCTTCTTACACAAACCTCTTAATGAAGTAAATTAAATTTTCATCCCGAGTACCAATCAAAGGCCCAACTTAGACAAAGCGTAGAAGCAAAAGCAAACGAGGTTATTGATTTTGGTTTTATGAGACGACAGAATTAAAACCACCAATCCTCACACACCATCTCGTCAGCATTTTACGACCATTGTGGTCACAAAACGGTGTGATTTAACAATAGCACAAACAACATCCCAGTTTCATTTACCCAATGCTTACAGTGCAAATATTATAATGATGAGGGAGTGACGCAACTCTTTCACACACACACACACACACACACATAAGCATCTGCCCCAAATATCTATTCCCTGATGATAATAGTCTGTGTGTACAGTGTGTAGACGTGGGGAGCCCAATCAAGTTAGTATTCAGTCTACGTCTCGTACAAAAAAGCGTATTTATTGTTTACAGTAATAACAACGGGGAGATGTGCATATTGTGTCTGATACTCATTTGCATTATTATTCTTGCATGACATCAAAGAGATTGCATTACGATAAAGAGATGATGCGCCGAATAAAATCGGAGTCAATGTTACAAAATGAATGGCTAAGGCTAAGTTCATTGAAGGAAGTGAGAAGGAAGCTGGGAGACTTCGATTGAATTGCTACTTGATAGAAATATTTAATCCATGTTCACAAACAACTCCGTAGATCACTTTGCTATTTGTTGGGCTAGTGAGCGAGTCAAAGTGATCAAGTTATTTAGTGTCGATGCGACTAGTGTCACAATCATCTTGCAGAATGAAGCGAACGGCTAATTTATATTCAACACTTCTTTTCACTTTGTCAGCAGTGTCTCTCCTCGTCTTTGTAAATTGTTTTAATTTAGACAGAGAGTTGCAAAACTTTGATCAATCCTTGTCTTCATTAGATGAACAGAGTAATAATCAGGGAAATGGGAGGACTTCAAAATGTAAGGTCCCATGAAGATGGAAGAAAAATTTTTTATTGTCTTACGAAGAATAATTCGAGTGGAAATATTAAAGAAAGTTGATTTAATTCCTTATAGTCTTCCCGTTGTTCTCAATTGTACGAATTTCGAATCAGCCCTGTGTCCCTGATAGTGTGGACTCGGCTGGAACGTGTTTTACAAAGTAAAAGTTCATTTTAAGGATCTGAGAAGTTCTAACAAATTCTCGAGATTTGATAAGTTTTATAACTAGAAAAAGTTTTATACATTTTTTATGGTTTCTTCTAGTTCCCAGTGCCGTACCGCTGGTGGACAGGGCAGTGGGGTTTGTGCTAATGGATTCGGAGTCTGTTGTGTCGGTAAGACGGAGAAAGCAAAATTATAATTTCCCCTATATCCTCACTCACGTACGCGAAATATTGGAAATTTGGAAGCTCCCAAACTTCCTTTCAAATCGGTCCCTTCCCTCATCTCAAACCAATGTGAATAGTCGTCTTTGAGAAACCTTTATTCGCACGTAATTCAACACACCAATTCCCTAAATATGTCTCAAAGGGGCCCTACAACAATACTTCTTCTTTCTTCCCTCACCCATCAAGAGCCTCGAATTTCTTATTTACTCAAAATATCACTTTCCTCAGAAAAGGACCAACTCCAAAGACTCGAAATCTTGAAATAAGTTTCTCCTGAGCTCTTCCCCATCTTATATGAATATGCGTCAGCTTTACCAGAGTTTATGTCGGATTGACACACGTTTTTATTTCCCCATCTCGTCTTTCCTTACGAGTAATCTTGTTCTTTACAGCATTCCTTTGAGCTCCTCAAGACACTTCGTATCTCATCCACTCCAAAAATGAAATGAGCATATAAGAGACTTAATCTTCTCAACCAGAGCTTTGCATGTTTAAGAAGAAAGTTTTTCAAGTCCAAATATCAATAAAAGAGCTCTCCTTAATATAAATTTTGGTTGACTAGAATTTATCGCTCCGAGGCTACTTGTCCAGTGAAATTAGCTTACATTAAGTCCTCTCCTTCTTACCTTATCCTTCTCCCTTTTTTGAGTCTGGCGGAGGCAGGAGGAAAAAAGCGAGAAGACGAAGAAATATTCCCCCAGATTTTATTCACTGGGCCTAACGCACAAGAAATGAACCACTTGAGACAGAAAATTACTTACCGTCGATACCTAATACATTTCCAGAAAAGTTTTTTGGAAAGCAAACATAGAAAGCCTGAACATGAGAGGTATCATCTTGAGAGCTGAAGAAGTTCCTCCATATAACTTTCACCCAAGAGTTAAGATAGGATGGTAAAAACTGGCTGCAGAATCAAGTTGTATACTCTCTCTCTCTCCGCTCTCCCTCTGTGTGTGTGTGTGTTCTTCTTCTGCTGGGCTTCTTCTTCGCTCATGAAGAAACGATGCACCACCACCACCACCACCACCACCACCATCGCCGTCAATATCTTTATCCCTTCGTCGTCGAGTATATTCCTACGCCGGAGATATCCATGAAGAGCCTTTGGTCCAATATATACGATAAACCCTTTGAGCTCACTTCTCATTTCATTGAGGAGGAAATCAATTTTTTGAACTAGGACAGTATTACTAACACAAGACTCCCCTTCCTCTTCTATCTAAACTTCCTTTGCTCTAGTGACCTACAAGATCTTTTATCGCTTTCCTCCGAAAGAATGGATCTGAGTTGTTAGGAAGACGTCAGTCAGAGGAAGAATTTAATATGAACCCGATATGATTTCTTTCTTTTCTTCCACAGTCACTGCAACGTGTGAATCAGTTGTACAGCAGAACAATACCAACTTCCGAAACAGGGATTTTCCTAGTGGCTTTAATCCATCAGGTTTAGAAGTTTGCAACGTGAGGGTGCAGAAAGTAAGTAAAAAGACCTGAAGGGAACTCTGTCTCTCGGTCTCACAATATCCGTCCTTTCACTTCCCACAATACAATGGTAGGGACTAGTAGGGCGAGTTGTGTGAATGCCGCCGCCATAGACTTTCACACAGAGTCCCGTACAGAAGTAGCTTTTAACTCTCCCCCACTGACTCTTGTCCTTCTTTCTCCAAATAAAGAAAGACTTTCACCACTTTCTCCACAGCCTTCCTCCAACGTATGTCAACTCCGGTTAGACTTCACAAACATGCAATTAGCCGCTGCTGATACGATGACAGGTCAGTGTATGGCAGATAGGCTGAGTATTAACGGAGTCTCTGGAACACCTCCTGTCAACTTATGTGGAGATCTTACGGGCCAACACAGTAAGCCATTGATATAAAATTAATTCAATTGGTGTGACATGACAAGAGTATTAATTAGCTAGAGTTCTTTTCTCTTATTATGTCACTACTACATCCTCATTCATTTCAATTCACCTTTCCCCTCCTCCGCGTATATCCTTATATATATTCTCCTCAGCTCACCCGCAACTTACACACTACTCAAAATCTGTCTCCTTTCATTCTCATCTCTCTCTCTTCCTCAGTGTACCTGGACTACGGAAGCAGCGATCGAATCACCCTCAGCGTTATAACAGACGGAGGAGCCGTTACTTCCAGTAGGCAGTGGAATGTCAAAATGTCCTACATTGAATGCAACTCTATAAGCAGAGGTACGTGACGAGGTTGAAAGTCTTTTCTTCTTTATAATAAAATAGAACGACCGCCACCTCCAACACACACAGCAACTCGATAATAGAACTCCTTCATAGCATGGCTCCTAATTGCCTACTTGACTCATATCTCTCCTGGTAATTTGGTAAATGTCAAGCAACTGTGGGTGTGTGTGTCGTAGAAAGCAATACAGCGGCTGGGAGCACGACTCCCATTCGAAGGTTAACAACTGATGATTACTCGAACTTGATTAAGTTTAGCTCCAGATGGATGTCTTCAGTATTACACTTCGGCAACAGGCGAAGTAAGGATGTTGGGTTATCCCATGGCCCCTCATCTGGCTGACTTGGATTACACCGTTTGTGTGAGATCAGAGGATGGTGCAGGCTCTATCGTGGTGAGTAAATACACTTGATCTCAAGATTATGAGACTGATAGGACGACCAACGATGGGCAGAAAGAGAAACGATCCTATAGAGCCACTTTCTACGATCAGATTACCCTTTTCTTTATCAAACCTCCACAGACAGACATTCAATTCCCCTAGTCTATTTACGTACCTATGGCCCTGCCTTCTGTTTCTCACGGAATCAATCAATTTCAGTGGTCACCCTGTCAAGGAGAGCCTGCTGCTCAAAGTTTCTTGATGACGACAATGGCAGCTGATCCTCTACCTGGAACTCCGGTAAGATCACAACATTCGTTTTTCATAAAGGCTCGAATCTCATTTCCCATTACCAAAGATTCTTCCTAGCATATCCAATAAATATTTGATTCATCAACGATCCAATTAACAAGTAACGAAGTGAGAGTGAAAGTAGCTGAAAGTAGCCTGCCTGGGCGTGAGAGTGTGCAAGGCTAAATCTCAATCTATCGATCTTTCGAAGGTCTCTCGTTGTAAGATGGAGGTTTAACGTGTAACCTTAATTCATCTCAGGGAACTCCTTGCGCTGCAGACTATGTCTTAATTATGACGGATGATACAGCAATTCCTCCTACGAAAACCGATGACAGATACTGTGGGAATGGATTCGCCACTGCAATGGCTCCACATCTTGTTCGATGTAATTACAACAGACATGAATTCAACAGTCTTTCTTTAAGTTTTGACTGGTTCTCATTACTACAAGATAATTAGTTTTTCTTCTTCCTCCTTTCGCTTGGAGAAAGAGGAAGAAGGAGAGTAAAGGAAGAGATTAATTTTGAAGAAAAATCTTTCTCCCTAGCCATTGCTAAGCCCTTCATAATGAGAGTGAAGACCGACAGCGAAGAGGGAGATGACATGCAGAACACAGGATTCTGCCTTGCCTTCCGTCAGGAGCCACCTCGGCCCCAAGCTGGATAAGCCGTCAGGATTTCAAACCAGAAGCAGCACCATCAGCAGTTCCTCCGCACTCAAACTTTCCTTTAAATGCATGATTCAATAATCATTCCCAACTGAGAGAGACACGTTCTCAAGCAAAAAGTAAGTCATGGCTTTTCGTGGCAGACTTACCTCGAATACCAAAGTAGGAGTGGATAGAAAATCAACAATTGACGAGTGATGATCGGATCTGTGAATGTTTGTGTTTGCATGTTCTTTTGCATTCGATTCGTTCAACGTTGTCCTAAGATGTGTGCTTGTGTACTCCTTCCACAAATATTTATTCTCAACCTCACAATATTCCACATTTTGTATGCAGACTACTACCTCAGCTTAGAATAATGTATGTATGCGAATTTATAAACTCTTTTTAAGTATGGACGAATCTTAGGGATGTAATAAGTATACGATGAATACCGAATATCCTGCATCAAAGAACTCTGCTTGGCCTGCCTCACGGATGCAGTTTGGAATCTATCTCTGACCTAAATAAACGTGAAATGCTCTTTTATTCATTTCCATATTTTTAATTGCTAAATGGCATGCCATGTAGATCCTCTTTGATTAATAAAAGCCTTTTAGGCTCTCATTTGCTCGTGTATGATAAACCAGGGGACTCGCAAGATATTTTTCCGTGAAAGCATTAAAGAACCACTTTAGCCTCCAGCAGCATCAGAGATTCTCTATACGCGAGTATTCCCTTTCACTCATTCCAGGAAATGGAGCGTCCTGTAGTCTGCAGGGAAAAGGTTTTCGCCATCCGAATTCCTTCCTCCGTCCAACTTTCACCCGAGTCTGTGCCTCCCGAATGTGAGTTCCTAGCAGAGCAGATCATTCTACCCGATTCGGAGAGCAAGTTACAGTTAACGGGAGAGGAGAAAGATGTCCCTGTTTCGGGGTGGGTGCCACAATACCACATCCCAGTTTGACTACGGCTCTAAGAAACCTTTGTTTCTGAACCGATGAATACGGTATTACTTCAAAATGAGAAATCACAATTTGTTATTTCAATTATTTTCTTCCCTTGACTTGCTGGCAGAACTTCGTTTGAAGTATTCAGTTTGCAGTGTGGTTGAGGAACGGCTCGTTAAACCTTTTATGACGGGACCAATGGCGTAAAATTTCCTTTTACTAAAAATCCACGTGAATGGAATACCATAGAAGTGTATGATTAAAAAGAAGCAATCCACTTTAGAACGAATGCTTTTCAGCTTTTCCCTTGAGTCTCATGTGTATTTCTAACGAAACTCTTGGGAAGGTGAATTCAGAAAAACATAATTTGCTCATAATGAAAAGCCTAACATTCAGTTTTACTTTGATAGGCAAGTTAACTGAAGCTTGAGATAGCATTTCTGAGAATGAAGTTTACTTGAAATGAAAGGCTTGAGTCGAATGAATATATAAATGAATATTCCCTGTCTTGGAGATCATTAGCTGTTCATATGATGACGCAGAAAAGAAATCTCGAAAGATCTGAGAGTTTGCGAATCTCATTTGTCGGGCTGCTCAAGTAGCTTCACTAACCTTTTTCGGAAATCGTTAACGTGTCCCTAACAGATGCTTTGATGACGGTGAGAAGCAATTGACACCCAACAAACAACTTTCTCGGGTTTCAATCACGAATTTATTAAACTCGAGAGAAATGAGTTACATAAAATGAAAGGCGAATCTTATGAGCAGAAAGTAGCGTTTGACTAGCGATTCGCGAGCTAATGATATGAAACTTCACAGTCTGTCTGTGTTTGCTACCTTATTTGTGGGCTTTCGAAGGAAATTTTTCTCTTTGACACCCACGTATGCCCTTTCACTTGAAAAATGAGTAGATCATTTACATCAAATAACATTAGGAATCGCATTCAAAGAGATTCTTGATACAGAAATCTCATTTATCCAAGTGTTATTATGTGTGTGTTTGCTATTCATGGAATTCCTCACTCGCGATCCCTCTTTATTATAAGTAGCAGGAAAATCTTGTCAAAGTTGGTCATTTTCAAGTTGTCATTTCCAGAACTCATACCTTTGGAAAGTAGACACAGAAAGAGTCCTCGAGACCTTTTGAGTTTCCTGTTGCAGATTACAGAGAAGAGCCTTCAGTAGAAAGGGATTTTATTCGTGCATTCAGATTTTGATCTCTCGCGTCTCCTTTGACCGCAACTGTGTATCCTCCTATTCGCCTAATAATTAAGGGTATCAAAATGAGTAGAATCATTGTTGGGCTTTTCCTGGTGTTTTCTACTTCGGTAATTCTGAGAACGTTGGCTGTTCCAACGTATTCTGCAAACGACGATGGCACCGTCTCAGTCTTTGTTGATCCTGAAGAGTACGGTAAGAGGAACATTTACTTAATTACTTCCATTCAAAGGAACTTATAGTGTAGTGGTCATGGTCATTGTGGTTTTCAGAAAATTTAGGCGCAGAAGATATCATGAGTGCTATGCAATCAAAGCGATTTTGGTCTCCACACCCAAGTGACTACAATCCTCTTCGACGGTAGGCTTATTTTCCATGAATCTTTACTACCAACCGAATATTATTGTGCAATGTCTAAGGATACTTCTTAAGAACTTAATCGCTCGTGTAGACCTGTTCCCGTGCCGAGAGGGTCTAAAAGAGATGATTACGTTCCATATCACCCCATCCCGAGGGGTGTAACAATGAAGCAACGATCATTGGCGAATGAGTCTCCTGAAAACAACTACGAAGAACTCATGGACGGTAGTGTAAATGACACTGCACATTGTATCTCATACCTAATGGCTTCTCCTAGATTTAATGTGAAATACTTAATTTTATTAGGTGCGCGAGAGAAAAAGCAAACTCGTGCTACTACTTTGATATTCCGTTTGGGTTCTTGGGGATTACGGACGGGCAAAAATAAACATGGACCACCCCCCACTCCTTCCTCGAGCAACTCAGCCTAATCGTTTCCACAAACGCTACTCCAGATTCTCACGGCTACTATTTTAGGTTACTGTTCC
>JAQGBV010000923.1:0-20002 GCA_034698685.1 Isotomurus pseudopalustris
TCGAAGCTCTAGAAACGCTGGGGGTAGAATTAGACTTAGTCAGATTCCTCATATTGACAGTTCTTCAGAAGACGAGCTGGGGACAAGAGAGGCGATGTCACCTAACACAGAATTGTCCAAATCTCATGAATCCATTTCGAAGCAGACGAGACTACAGGAAGTCGTCACAATGCCATTTAATTAACCAATCGAGACAGTAATTTCCTACTTTAATATTTTAATAGGCAGAGAGACTTTAAAACTTTAATTATCAAAGAGTAGCCGGCAGATTGACAAGTCTGTGTTCGAATAAGCTGATCCAGTATTCTCATCATACACAAAAATGTGTGTGTATAAACATATTTCCCCTTCCTAATTACAACGAAGTTCATCTGAGACTTAATAACTTTGATTGGACAAAATTAGTACATTAATAAATTCATTGTGCTTCTTTGAAAGACGAGAATCCTCATGAAAATACATACTCACTAGGATTGTGCATGTAATTGAATTAATCAAGCAGACGAGAAGATCAAGAATCAAGGTTCACGTTCCACGTTCATATATTTCTGCTTGCTTGATCTGATGTTACATCAATTCGGTTCTCTGTGCACTTATACAACTTAAGTTAGGTGCAAATTATTTAGTTTTTAGTTGAACTTCCTCTAATAACTCTCTTTAATGTTAGAAAAAGATATAAATATTTGATGAGCAAGTTTGTCGAGTCTTTCTCTATTTAGCTGCTGTGGACTAGTGCAATTGTATTCTATTGTTTAGATTTATTACGGTTGGAGTAATATTTTTATGATATTATTGTTGTATACGGTGTTTGGTTACCAAACATATTCCACGTTTTTATGTAAAATATTAAGGTGATGTTGATTGAATATTTTAAAGATGAGTGATCTGTTTGATTTTGCGTGCTAGACTTGGAATGCGAGAACAGAAAGTATATTTTAGTGTTAATAAGCTTATTAATTTGTATAAATACATTGAATATGATAAGCATTAGATACAATTCTAAACTTATAGGGAGAGATTAATTGACTATTTTGTCACGTTAATGTACATAATTACATAAAAAAACACTTGAAGTTTTATGATTAATTGCGAATAAAAGTGAAATACGTCGATGCAAAACACAGACACCTTGTGTTGAATGTTAGCTAGACTGAATGCACATTATGTTCTACGGTTAGTAGAAAATGCATTAAAGCTTTTTGAGTTTGAAGTCTCATTGTCACAAATGACAATCGCCTATTTATAAATCATATCATTTTGAAAAGACGTCAGCAACTTCTGAAAAATTTAAGAAACAAGAACACGCAGTGTCAATAAACAAGTGTATATCATGTGTCATATCTGACTGTATTGTACACGTTTCTATTTCTAATTCTATTAGTTTAGCACTTTCGTTTACTAATGGTAGTACATTCAGCCAAAAAGAAGAAAAGGTCTCTTGCACTGCACACCGTGAAACAGAAAGTAATGCATATTTCGAACAAGTGCCAACACAAGTGTCTCTAAAGATATGCAAATAATATGAAATCGTGACGCTCGAGAGTCAACCTGCTTTAAATATTGAATTATCGGGGCGACTGGTGACCTCGAAAAATTAAAGCGTTTGACACCTCCCTACACCCTAATGAATTATGAAACTCGTTTGGACGAGAGATTTAAAGGTGGATATGCATGCGCCACTATCAATCATCCGAAGAAAATATTCTGCAGTAATGAATCTTCGAGATATCCAGTTGTTCATTGCAGTCAGCATTTGTGGGGACGGGCATTTATTTAATGGTGCCAGAATAGCCAGATGCATGAGGCTATTTCTGAACTCAATGAGAATCCGCTTTATTGCTGTTTAATTAGAGTGCACAGTGATCTGTGTAATTACGTCGTTTGTGTTGATCTGCTCTCTTTTTGAGGTCAGAAATGAAAAATGTGTAAGAATTCAGTAGCAAACACAAGCAGGGTATCATTGACACAGTAAAAAGTAAAATACCCGAGTAGGGAAGGTCATTAGGGGGTTTCCTCTTTTTGTTCGATCACAAAATTAGACGATCCAGAAGAATCTCAAGTTTAATTCAATGGCAAGTTGAGGAAGATGTTTTTCGCAGAAAATCTTTTGCTTTCTGTGCACATGTTGCGTGTTCAAAAGCTCAGACATCATCAGATCTATTCACCAGGGATGGTATAACGCTTGTGATCATGCTGAAGGATATTCGCGAAATCCCATGAAGAATACAACGGAAGAATGTGACCGACTTAGGCGTTTGGCCAAATGTCTTAATGGTCTGAATGGTCTTTACTCACTAGAAGCATATTCTACTACGTTTACTGCTTGACATTGACTTATTGACTCCAATAGAAACACATCTATGCAATCTCCCAAGCACCACCCCCTGCCCTGCTGGTCTGTAATAATGAGAGATCTGGATTCGGAGTTTATTTTGGCATGCGGGTGTCCCTCTTGAATCTAGATAATCCTGAGAAACCACAATAACACAGGCTCAGAAGTAAGTGAGACGTCTTTGAGAACGCTTCGTAGTAAGAAACAAAACAGATTTCAATCAGTTATCTAACCACTTGTTAGCATGGGGGTCAATCCACAAATTCCAGAGGGGCCTGAAGGCAATCACATTGTTTCAGTTGAATACGAACTGTTTGGAACAGTTCAAGGTAATCAATCTAATCAATAATTCAGATAATAATGATAAGCAAATGTGTGCAATAAATTATTTTTTTCTGATATGACTTGAATAGGTTGCTTCTTCCAAAAGTATGCCAAGGAAGTTGCTGAACAACTTGGAATCGGAGGATGGATCAAGAACACCAAACAAGGAACTATTGTGGGAAGACTTCAAGGACCCCAGAATAACCTCCAGCAAATGTAAGCCTATCATTTTGAAACATTTAATTAGAACACATTAAATTCAAATGGTGATGTCTGCAGGCTCGAATGGATGGCTACTGAAGGAAGCCCTGGAAGTCGAGTTGAGAAATTAGGTCTGGACAAATGGGAGTTCTCAGCCGTTCAAGACTTCAAAAGCTTCAGCATCAGATTTTAAATGATTTATTTCTAAGATTCAAACTCTACACGTTACACTGACACTTCTATTCCTTGAGATAAGATAACCTTTCCAGACGTTTTTAGATATTCATTTGATGCTTCTACTGAATAGCTCCGCTTATATTTTCAATATATTATTATCTTCTAAGTAATTTTTAAAGCTAAATGTAACTTAATGTAACAATCATTATGCAATTTAAGTAATCGAATCTACTGCGTTTTCTCCTTGAAATATATCGATTAACTTTTGCTATAGGGTTTGGTGATTTCAATCGTTTTTTATTTAACTGAGAAGTCATCTGGTCATGTACAAACACACTTTACATGTGGAATTCATACTTAAATTATTTAACACAATTACAGTGAAAAAGTTCTCCACATCCGTATTAATACTATGAAACCAACTTGTAACCGAAATTCTATAAAAATTCTTCGCAAGGCATTTTCTGCATACAACGAAAGCTTACATAACCACTGAAACCGTGTCGAAAGTGATTTTTTCCGTAATATTTTTTGTTTTCACGTGCTCTTCTTGATTAGAAATAAAAACCATGTTGTTTGGCTCCTCTTTCCAACTGTTTTTGGCAATCCAACTTCGTAAGTCGGCGTCTATAAGAAAACAAATTATTTTTAATTAATTTTTATTGGATTCAAATATATTTTGTTGTTTGGCAAACATACCAGTAATGCCACCGAGAAGTTCCTTGAGTGCAGTCTTATCAACGGTTTGATAAGTAATGTTCACGACATGACATATGAACTTCCTAACCGAATCATCGAATCCCGAGATTTGGGATATCAGGTTGGCATCTTGGGACTTCTCTTGCCAAAACTTCTTGAACTGACACAACTCAAGTAAGTTAGCCAAGTACGCAATCCGTAAGATGTGCATATCCTCCAGCTAGAAACAAAACATGAATTATTATACAAAACTGTCATGAAATACGATACGACGAAGGGGTTTAAGCATGGAATGACACAATATGAAAACATGGTTCATTTCTCAAGTCGAAGGAAGTAGAAGCAGTGGGCCTGGGACAATATTCACTCCCTTCTGCTAGCTTGTTATGACAATTCCACGAAGCTTAAAAGTTTTTCAGAAAGACTTTGCGTAGCTTCGACTTAAGTAGTGCAGCAGTCTCATTGCGAATTATGTGTGAAGTTTTGAGCAGTAGGAATGAAAATAGGAAATCTCCCTCAATAAATCAAAAGGGAATGAGGGTGGTGGGGAGACGGTGGAGATTAGGAGTGAGCCTTGACCGGCTTGGGAGGAAAAGGAGGGACTCAGCTGTTGGGGTTAAAGGCTTACACCGGAATTCTTAGGGCTATGTTGGCTATGCATGGAGGATTTACAGGCTCAGAAGGAAATCTAAGGGCTCAAATGGGCAGATTTAGCAGCTTAAATGAAAATAGTGGGGCTTACACCACCGGGATTTAGTGGGCTGATAGGGATTTTATCAGCATTTTACCGGATTTAGCAGCCTACAATTGCAATTTTTCTGGCTTCACTTGTCCCTTTTGCATACACTAACCATTCTTTACTTCAATGAAATGAACGTTTGCCAAATTCACCCATAAACCTTACAGAGTTTAACTAACAACCTTGCCATGAGTTACTTCGTGTTTTTCAGCTGCATTTCATTTTTGTCTGACAGATTGTAAGTTCTTGCCACCTGAAACCTGTGAACTGACTGAGTATGGGGGGCTTAAGAGCTGTAAGGAAGTACTGCAGTTTATGTGGGTGAAATATGATTGACATTATGAAACTGCAGAATTCTTTTGCTATGTACCTGTCCAGGACCCAGGAGACACCGGCAGAGGACAAAGTCGGTGTGAGGAAGATTTGTCAGAGCCTTCAGCAGGATCCAACTCACTACTTCTGGTTTGTACAAATTAGGAAAGAACTGGTACAGCTTGAGAATCGCCAAGTTCGCTTCCAAGTCGTAGGAATTCTCCGACACTTGTAGCTGCACGTACCGTTCGAACTTTGGAAGGTTGTTGGAATTGTACCTGTGTTACACAAGATCAGGAGTTAATTAATACACTATCAAAACTCTCCACTCATCGTTATAATGAGCATTTCAGCATTAATGTTTCGTTACTATCAGTGGAGCCTTAAGTACGCAATTCACTTAGGCCGATGGTTCCGAACGAATACTTTAATCTCGCACCGTTCGAAAATGCATTCAATTGAATTGAAATGCACTAATAAATCGAAATCAGCGCAAACCTTTCTAACTGCAGCACAAGCAAAACATTGACGTATAGCTCACTAACCTCCCCTGATTATTAATCAATTTAAAATCAATTTCTTATCATTAACAATGTAACCTAACCTCAATTAACCAATCAAACTGCTGACGCTGACATTTCTCCTGAGCCATTTGAGGGAATTAAAGTTGTACTATTAAAACTCCACATACCTTTCAACGGAATTGAGAAAACCGTTGACTTCCACCCTCAACGCGTCCAGTTCTTCTTTTCTCGATCCACCGACCATCTTGAAGCGATTTAATTACTTGGAAATTAATTAATTCGAAACAGACTTTCACTGAGATGACTTGACAATCACCAACACATACGGCGACCGTCCGGCTTTCAATCAGCACGCTGCCTTCTGCTCTTTTTTGTGTTCACAAGTTGGCGGCAGCAGACGAGGGAATGTTGATGACTCAAGTGGCGCCACTTTTGAATCCACTTTCAATTTTTATTTATGCTCTTTGTTGTCGCATGCTGAACCAGCTGAATGAGATTAGCTGAGGTGTCCACATTCAAAACAAAAACAAAAGTAAACGAATCAAGTCTACAACGCAAATGAAGTGGGTTAGTTAATTATTTGTTTGCTGGTGATAATCAGTTTTAATTCAAGATGAGTGGTTCCCTCGAAATTCACGGGAGGATTGAGAATTGGACGAGTATCAAGACATTCCTTTTCGAAGGAGAAAGTGATACTGATACGGTGTCGACTCCAGCTGGTAGCAAAGATGATGAAGGTAAGAGCAGGTTTAATTGTTTTTAGTAGGCGGAGATCAGTTTGACAGCCGTATAATATTGAATGTGTTGTGTGTAATTTAGATAATTGGGCTTGGAATGATGATGAAGATGAAGGAGATAAAGAGCCCGTGGATTCGTCGACAGCAAAAAGTAGTGGGGGTAGTAGCAAGGAAAAGGATGTCGATTGTTGGACTAAAGACTGTGTTATTGCTGTTTCCCCAATGGCTGATGTTTTAGTGATAGCTAGAGATGAGCGAGCAGTTATTTTGACTTGTAAGTGAAAGCGATTTCCATTTGAATTGCACGGACTTTTCTTGACTTGGAGTTTGAATAATAATATAATTCTTTATATTATTATGTTCAGGTGAATGGGACTCGCGTGCTAATTCAAAATACACAAAAAGCTTCGAAGGAAAAATCTCTGTTGAAGGGTAATGATAGCGATTAAAGTTTAAGCGAGAGTTGAGTAATTAATTTTAATTTATGACCAAACAGGGAGAAGATAACGAGTGTGTTATGCGTTCCATTAGTTTCTAAAAAGAAATCTTCGCCTGGTGTACCTGACTGGAGTTGTATAGTTTTCGGGTTTAGCGATGGATATGTAAGAATGTACACGGAGCATGGGAATCTTTTGATCAGCCAGATGTTTCATGATCAGCAAGTTCACTCTATGAAATGTCGATCATATCAGCCTTCTACGACAGCTATGGAGCACGATCAGCTTGAGGAAATTTTTATTCTGTATGATACAGTTCTAGTGACAATGGATGGATTCGGACTTTTTCAGACTCTAAGGGCTTGCAGAAATCATGTAGCAAGATGTAAGCAGATTTTCACTTCATTCATTTGAATTATACTCGGGTCCTAGTAAATACTTTGAAGAAAATATCTCTCTTTTAGTACAAGCAAATGCAACTGAGGCTGTTTTGGACCCGCCCCCACTGTCTTACAAAAAGTGGGAGTATGACGGCCAAGGTGTGAAGGATTGTGAAAGCATTGGATTGCAGACACCAACTACTTTTGATCACATGTTGACTGCCTCGATTCATGGGGGGATGAAGGCTAGGCTAAACAAAGTCCCGTTTACATCGAACGTATTTGCTACGGTGGGGGACAAGCCGTATGCATCGTTCCATTATGCTCAAGAGGGTCAGGCTGTTCCGATGATTGCTGAAATAGCTTATGCAATGGCGTCGAAACTGAAGAGTAGTCTACTGAATGCAGCGACGTAAGTCTCGCATGATGACAAATGAGTCAGTACATTCAGTATTTAGTAATTTTTGTTAAAATAAATTGTAGAGGGTGGCTGGGATTTGGTGGAAGTCCTGTGGTAAAACAACCTGCTCCGAATACCAAACCAGAGAAGCCAAAAATTGAGCCTGCGACTCCGATGGCAGCAAGGTAATGCTTATCGATAGCAAAATGAATCAATTCTTTTCTTAAACGTTTCCTTTGATTCTGTTCTTGGCTTCTTGGCATTGAATTTACTGAAATCGGTTTATTTCTGTTACATTTTAATTTAGATTTGGATTGCCTGATAAGCAAAGAAAAGGGACATCTGTAACCATTTCTCCGTGTCGGAAGTTGCTAGCAATTACGGACACGTTAGCCCGAGTAGTTTTAGTTGATGTAGAAAGAGGAATAGCTGTGCGGATGTGGAAGGGGTATAGGGATGCGCAGTGTGCTTGGCTGTTAGTGGATGACGATATGAGTTCGAAAACTAAAGCATCAGGGAGAAAGGCTTTGTTTCTCGTTATCTACGCTCCTAGAAAAGGCCAAATAGAAGTATTTGCAATGCAGCAAGGACCAAAAGTTGCGACATTCCCCGTCAAGAAAAACGGAAGGTTAGTATTGTACAATACATAATTATCTCCTGTAACATAGTTTAAATGTTATTATTTCTAATTTCTTCTATGATAGACTGCTTTCATTATCATACGGAATGATGGGACTAAACAATATTCCACTGAAAGGAGGAAATAAACCAGTGCTTCAATGCGTTTTTCTTGACCCGGAGGCGCAACTATATGTTTTAAATGTTCCATTTCATTTAGCTTTATGGTAAATAGACATTTCCTATTAAGAATTGGGTGAATAATATCAATAGGATTACTTACGATTTTTTGACGATTAGTGATAACAACAACAGTAAACTGAAAGATATGCACTTGCTGAAAACTCTTCAGAGGATGCTTCGGGAAACCACGTACACTGCTGAAGATGTGAACGATATTGTGTATGATATAAAAACTCAATCAATGATCAATCAAGCGTTTAAGTTGCTGGCTCATAGCTGCAAGAAGTTAGACGTGTTAACCACGGTGCTAGAGAAGTATCTGGAAAAGTTCTGTGATGATGGTAAATGTTTGGGATCAGATTTTGAAATGTGTACGCTTGGCTAGTCTAACCGACTTATTCTACATTTTGTTTTGTACTTTTGTGTTATAGAATCGAAGGACTTGAGCGTTATCTTTAGACTGCAGTCTCTTTTACAACTTTATTCGTTTCTTTTGAAATCGGCTGAAATGCCTCCTCCTTATTCGTCTGCTGGTAATGGTGCTGGAAGTTCTACTCATGATAATGTATGGTAAATATTAAGCAAATCCAATTTTATTGCACAAAGAGTAATAATCCCAATCCGTTTAATTTTACAGACTATTTTGTTGTGCCTTCATGCGACGGAAAAAGAAATAAAGCTGATTAAAGACATCGCCAACAAAGATGTTTTCAATAAATCTCCTTCTAAAGCGGTGTCATTCGCTGATGAAAGCCAATTTCTTCCCGTGAACCAGTTTATGGCGTCCTTCAATATTGAGTACGACTCTGCGAAGTTTAAGTCTCCCAGTAGTTCTTCGGCTAAATTGACCCTTAACTCCAAGAGTGAAAATTCGGACAAATTAGGTGAGTCTTGAAATACCCCATAAAAGTTATATTCATTTCCAAACCAAAATATTGAATTATTACATTTAGGAAAGCTTCTTTTATCCGGGTGCTTCAACAATAGTTTGGACTTAAAGGAATGGAAAAAATTGGTTAAGAATTGTGACCTCTTACCTCGGGAGCTTCTTCAGCTCACACTAAGTTTTTGGTGTAAGCATGGGCTTATGAGCAGTTCTTTCATCGGCCTAATGGAACGATTGTATCATGCGCTGAAGACAGTCTGTGAAATGGAAGGTAGTGGAAGTTTGTTAAAGCTCATGCAAATCGGAATTCAAGAAGCATGAATATATTCCTCTTTATTCTTTGCGTAGGGATACAAGGACGTAAAGATACATCCGATGGCATTGCTTGGTGGGAGAATATTAGAAAGGAAATCGCAAATAGCCCTGAATTATTTTACATCTACACATTTACAATCGTTTGCCGAGCTGTTTCAATCGATTTGCAACAAGATGAGCAACTTAAAGTAACACAAATTAGGGATCGATAGCGTTGATTTGAATAACTCGTCATTAGTTATTTTAATTGTTTCGTAAATTACAGGTCTCTGCAGAGAAAAAATCAAGAACTAACCTAGGATCAACTGAAACTGATTCAGGGGATAATCGCATGGAAGCTGATGAGCCTGTGACAGAAAACGATGACGATGATGAAGGTTGGGAAAATGTGTCTTTGGATTCAATTAGGTGGAATATTCTACTAAAGCAAATAGAAGATTTGAGTTTTCTGTCAACAATCCTTGCACAAAGACCAAGATTAGCAAATCCTACCTTACCACTTTTACCACACCGCCAAGAAGAATTGTCAGTGGTGAGCCTACTTGAGAAAGGAAAAGGTAGTTTATTTGTTTTTCAGATTTGATGAGTTGTGAACAATGTGAAGTAAACTCAGTATGTACAGGCTGCATAGCTGAGATGGTGGGAAGATGGCTAACCACGATAGGAATCGACCCAACTTTGATAGTTGAGGTACAAGAATTAAGTGAAAGAGAACCAACACCACCAGCACCTGAACTAACTGATAAAGAATTAAGGAGAGCCCAGCAACTTTCTCTTGCAAACGAAGTGGACTCACCTGCTTCAGATAAAATGGAAATAGACGAAGAAGCGGAGTCATCATCAAATGCTAATTCTGAAATTAGTTACGTTCTAGGTATTATAAGCATAATTAGATTATGTGTTACGACATAGCTGATGTATTTCATGACCTCATGAGACTAACAAATGCAATTTGAATTCGGTAGAACTTGTACGATGTTTGAAAGACAATTTCAAGGTGAGTCTTAACTCCTCCATAATTCTCGCCAATTACTGCTGGGAGTATTGCTTGGAGTGGAACAAGGACGTTGAGAAGGTAGAATACTTAACTGCAGCTGTTTCTTGTGTTACTGCTGTACCTTCTAATTTCATTAGACAAGGTAAATTCATTTAGATGTCCTCCACTTCTTATTTTGTTATCTTTTAATTAAGAGTAGTGAGTCTCTGGGCTTAGTTTAATTATGAATGTTTGACTAGGTCTGTTGTCTATGATGTGGAGCACGTTTATGTCCAAGCAGTTAGCTAACATTGCTTCAAAGGGAAAACTTGGCAAAGACAAGTTAGTGGAGAAAGTGAGTGGCATCAGCTCCACAGAAAACAAAGAGGTGTTCTTGAAGGCTTGTGTAAACTTCTTGGAAGAATTTATGGAGACAAATGTATTATGCGAGGGAGCAGGTGGAACTGCTCTACAGACAAGAAAATCTGTTCCAACATCTTCACGAAGAAAAAGTCACTGGACTAATGACACGTCATCTGCTTCGTTGACAGATCTTGCTGAGCAGCAACCTCATGCCAACTATGAGATGATTTTACTTCATTACCAATTGTCCCTCGTTGCATTATTTAGTCAAGCCCTGACTATCAAGAAATCTAGTATGCGACCTATGAACTTGTTTGATACGAAGGTTTGCACATAATTTATTACGTGTATTTAATTAGCACTCTCAATCTGGATAAAATATTTAAATGATTTTTTATACAGGCTAGAATGATTTTTTTCTCAGTCTTGAACAGCCCTGCACCATATTCAAACGTGGAAGTAGATCTGGCTTTAAAAGTTTTACGTGAAGAGTATCTGTGTCTCGCTATAACAAACGCGATCTATGCGATTCCGGAAGAATTAGATGATGAGAACGCAGGAAACGATTTGGTTTCTGTATGTACCATTTATAAAATTTTGTATTCTTTGTTGCGGATCGCTGATTCTCTTCGTTTCCCAGATTGTACCATCCGAGGAAGGAGTGAAGCAATGCGAATATTGGATACACAAATGTTTTGAACTAGGGAAAGCATGGGCCCTTGACATTGATAGTTTGAGAATAAATCAAGTTTGTGAGTATTATTCGTGTGGACTGGATCTGCTAGGTCTTGAGGTAAGAACTTTCGGGACAAGCTTTTTAATGCATGAACGAACTAACTTAAATATGATACTCTAATATTGCGGAAATTGCAGACAATTGGAACTGTAACCGCCCGTGACGTTCTGGGTTCTAAATTACTAGTCATCGCTGGTATGCGATTGCATTATGTGATTCAAACTAATCGAAAGGATTCCATTGAGATAGTTTCAGCGTTAAGTACGAACTTGTCAAACTGGCTGAATAAACTGGTGAGTATTGTATCAGCAGGTTACCCTAATTTAAACAAAAAACTTCAGGGTATAGGTATTTTTATGTTTTTTACAGAACTACAGTATGTTACGAAGCCTAAGATTTCCGAAAACATCTATTACGGAACTAGCAAAGCAAATAGTCCAACTGCTTCCAGATTCCAATTACGACTACAAATTGGCAGAAGAGTTATTGCACTGCAGTAGCTTTTTATGCTAGCTTATTGTTGTCGTGAAAACATCGATTTATGCGTGCAGTGTTCCAAAGCTTCCTGAGCTAAAATAAAAAAAATTGAAACTAAACTGAATTTGCAGTTACATTTGAAAAAGTACAAATTCTTGTCGCACAAAGTTTTAGATTATTACAGAAGTCTTTGACATAGCTTCAAAATGGATATACCTGGAACTTACGCTGAGTACATGGAAGCCAACCCTGGCATGAGACTTCCTGAATGGGCCGTCAAACAGGTCAGCAAATCGCGTTCTGTCGTGCATGTTAAAGTAATGCCAATAGCTCACCTGCTGTGTGCCTTCGTCTTTACAGAGATCATTTTTGACACCCTACTTGGAAAAAGTCGGTGATATTCGACCACCTTGGAAATTCCAGTGGGTCATTAAGCGCAAGTTGGCTTTGATGGCTTGGCCGCAGTATCCAGAGCACTGTCGCTTTCTCCTGAAGAACGGACTCCGTCGAATCGTCTCACTTGCCTCCGAAGCTCGACCTCCGATTCATCAGTTCACTGAGTTCTACTGGATGGAAATACCTGTGGAAGAACTGACTCCGCCCACACTGGAGCAGATCAAGTTGTTCATATGCTTCTGTGAAACTGCACGTCAGTTAGACGAAGGCGTGGGAATAGCTGACCGAGTCGGTCGAGGACGTTCTGGAGTGTTTGCGTCATGCTACTTGATTCGCTATTGTGGACTGACTGCAGAACAAGCCATAAATCAACTCCGACGGACACGACCTGGAGCTATTGAAACTGTTGCTCAGGAGAAAGCAGTTGAAGATTACTACAAAGAGCTCTGCAGATGCCCACCTGATGATGCTTGCTGGCAACCAGAGAAGTACCAGTAGTAATGAAGCTTCATTCATTGTCCTTTATTCATACGAATCAATTTCAAGCTTCGAAAATGATCTGCCAAATTCACGTTTATGCTGCGACGCAATCAACATCTTCAATTATATCATTGTAATTCGTGTGACCTTGTCCAGTTTTTCACTTGATAGGAAGAAATATCTAAATGCAGATTTAACAAGCTATTTCGAAATCTATTTGTAGTAAATGAAATTTATTGCTCAGTAAATTATGCAGAAAGTCAAAATTACTTTTTATAGAGTATGTCACATCTACTAGTAGTTAGATAGTCCGTATATGGTGCAGTTATGATTACTTGCAGGAACAATTCATTAATATAGACTATAGACTAAAGATATATTACAGGTTATAGGTACATTGCATTTTATACGTCATGCTGTTCTGGTTTAAAACCTCAAATCTCAATCATAATCACATCGCTCATCACAGTAATTCGCACTCGTGTCACTCAAGTAAATTGTTTATTGAACAAGAAGACAATCAGTAGAAGTCTGAGTGATAAAACTCATTAGAATCCACCTGGCTTGTATAATAAACTCCACGCTACTAAATACGCTACGAAATGCTTGTGCATATCAAATTGCACGTGAGAATGAATGCAAGCGGACATACGGTGAAATAGTGTAAGAATAGCATCCATAATTTCTATAAAGTTCATGCGCTTTTGTAAACTAATATTCTAAAAGGGTTCTGTATTTATTATTAGATATTGCCATATCACATCACACAATGACACAAACCTCCACGCAAACTACTAAATTAATGTTCCTTGCATTTCAATCTTGCGGAAAACCTAGCTCCGATAAAAATGATCTATAAAAATGACTCGAACGTACGGTACGTATATTTCATACCCCATTTCAGCTATTAAACTATTAATATGCAAGGAACGGTAATACTCACCCACCGAAAAACTGACTTAAGTCTAATAGCAAAAAATTGTAATTCTCCTTAAGTCTTTCTAGCCCCCAACTGGTACTCTTGCTGTAGATCCTTAAGCAGCTCTCTGTCTCTCATTAGCATTCAATACAAAGTTATGATTGCTATCACAAAGAAAGTAAATTGTTTACTCAGAAGTAACCGTACAGTCTATTTCTTTCGTAATGCGATTTAACACGGAGAAAGCGTTTCTCCATGCAAAACTAGCTCTACAAATAGTATCTCCACTTTCACGAGGCGTACAAAATATTTACTCTTCGGGTAATTGAGTTCTTGAGATCGTCTTTTGCTTTTACATACTTTCTCTCTAGCAAAACTGTTTCTGCTGTTGCTGCCGCTGCTGCTGCTGTCAAACACAGCGTTAGTAAGAATTTAAGAATGTAGGTTAGCCACGCACTACTAACTATGTTCATCCATATTTTGTCCATTGTCTTAACCAAAATAGCTTTCTTTCACTTGAACTCTCTCGCTCTCTCTCTTTATCGTATTTGGCACATATCGAAGGAACTCGACCCAAAAGCCCTCAACACGATTAGAATATAAAAGACCTTTAATTAATTATTTGAATTTTGAAAAGTGTGATGACTGTACATAGTATACTGGTTGTAGATTGGCTTGTAGCAGCTTCTGGCTTCTGGGCAGACCTTGAAGTACTTTTGAGAGCATCGCAGAAGCCTACAGATCGCCTACTTAAGTCGGTTTTTTACCAATTAATCAGCAGACTCATGAGATCTGCAAAATGGGGTTATTTCTGAGACGTCGTGGTCTAGGTCATGATATTCCTCTGAGATTTCCGTGTTACCCAGTAGAGACTTAGCTGGACTCTTATTTTGTCCCTTGAGGAATCCCTTCGATGAGCCTCCAACAGAAGGTACACGAATGAAACTCGTCTCTGCTATGTTTCTTCCTACAACTCCGTTCAGATGATCTTCATCTTCGGAATGGGAGTAATTTCTTTTCTTGTCATTTCCTCCTTCTTCCTGCTGGATTCTCTCGATGTTTGAAACTGGTGGGAGTAACGGGTGATCAAACATACAAGTAGGATCGTTTACCAAACCTGAAAGTCCATCTTTCTTGGGAAGAGGAATGGAAGCTGGATTCGTGGAAGGAGGAATGATGGGTTTTACTTCCAGTTTATTTGTACACTCCAATTGAGATTGAACAGCAGTTCCCACAGTTTTGGGGGAAGGTCCTCTGGGGGGTCCGTCCCCATTGAGGGAAGGGTGAGGTTGGTGGTTGTTCTGATGTTGAGCGACCTTTGTCTCCGTGACGGATCCCAGTCGAAGGACCGTTTGCATCGTTTGCAACGTGTTATTCGTTGACTGTCCTGTTTTATATCGAGCTGCTCTTCTCGTGCACATTCCATGTCTTGAGTGTTCACATACATTGAGTGTGGCACAAGAGAAAGGTGAAGGAAGACAGACATGCAAAAGAGTGGAAACAAAGTTATCAAACCAATGTGACTCTTGTACAATAACACTCACTCAGTCAGTCTCAATTCATCCGAAAAACCCGAAATGGACTTTTCCCTTCAAATGCCTCCTCATTAAATACAAAACTATTCCGGGTAGAAAGTGCTGACCAGTGGCCGCTAATAAAATGGCTAGTTGCATAAATAGTGAAAGTAGTTAAGAGAAAGATTTTAGAGTTTGTTAAAGGAAATATAGAATGTTAGGTTAAGCTGGATGCAAGGAAACTTTTCACGTGTCCACTTGATTAAACCTTAGGCAAACTGCTCCACTTTTTCTTGTACTACTGCCAGAAATTTTAAACTACTGGAGCAAAGACTAATAGGAACGATTTACACGTAATTCACACATACAAAACGGTTTTTAGACTTCACACTGTTGACAAACAGTTAGCACAGTTTTACATTATTAGTTAGGTACACATGACAGTGTGAAAGGGAGACTAATTTTGTAGATAAATAATTTAAATAACGGATGAAATGCACTAGAGCTTCTCAGCTTTAAAAGAATTTATCTCCAAGTACACATCACCCTGTACGTACATTATTAAGCATCTATAGTTCTAGATCTAGTTCTAGTTCTATAGCTCTACATTCTAGATCGACAGAGATCTAATTCACACCTTACACGTGTTTCAAGGTAAGTACAATTTAACAGACAATTGGAGAGAGTATTTAAGTATGTAACAAGACAAACGTGTAGATACGAACTGTCTACATGATGTCATAGGTCAGTCCAGGTAAAAGTAAACGACACACAATATAAATATAACAGTACAAGTGGTCGTGTGTAAAGAAACGTAAGAACGACGGAGGGTGAAGAAAGAGGGGAAAGAGAGAGAAAGCGAGTGCGGAGAAAGTATACCGTTGAAAAGCTACCTGCTGAGCAGAAGTAACAAGTCCCTCCGGTACTGCTTGGTCATTATAGCATACAAATATGGATTCAGGGTTGAGTTCAACGGGTAGAAGAAGACTAGAAGAATCTTCGAATCCGTCACACCTAAGCAAAGTTAGAAACAACACAATAAATTACTCACACGTCCTTCCTTTTCCATGAGACCCAATTCACTTCATCTCCGGTTTAATTTAAACGGGAATGGTGGTGAGTTGAGGTAAAATGTCATTCACGAAGTGCCAAGTTTAATTAGAGAAAGTAGGTCGACGAATTTTGGATGAGATCACTTTCTCCAAGTGTGTGCCACGTATAGCGAAGCAAGCGTCATGCCACTTGTGAGCTGATGATATATATGGCTTGATGTAGTTGTAGAAATGTAGGCAATTGTGCCAAATTACCGATAAGCGGATAACCCCCGACGGCTGTGAGGCCGAAGAAAGCCACAGGAGCCCAACAAGCGAAGTCGGTGAAGACTAGAAGTGCCATTTTCTTAGCGATGGCAGTGTCAGCTGAAGAAGCTCCAGGTGCTGCAGCTCCTCCGCCATGACCAGCCACGGCTCTGTACATCTGAAGATATGCGGTGGCTACGATGAGAAACGCAAGTCCGTTGAAGAGAAGCAGAAAGGAAAGGTAGACGACAGCCCCGATGGACTCAGCTTCCATGGGAAGACAAATGCTGGAGAGAAAGTTTTATTCATGTCATTCTTTATCGAGAGAGAGAGAGACCTTTGGGTCCCCATGTTATTGGAGTAATGGAAAGAATACTGTATGAGAATGCCTCGAGCACTTTCCGTAGTCACCCAAGCGTTTAACCAACATCAAACTTAATTACATTTGTGAACTGGATACATTTGGGAACTGAAGGCTACAAGTTTGTGTAGGGAATTGCGTAATTGAGTAAGGAGGTTAGGCTGGAAGTTGGAGGAACGTACGTACCTAGTTTTTGAATATGACGAGACACCGACAAGTGGGAGACCTGCGAGGATGATGGCAAGGAACCATCCGAGGGACATGAGTTGAGCAGCTCCGACAATGGTGAGTCGCTTTGTAAGATGAATTGCTCGAGTGAGGGCGTACCACCTTTCTCCAGTAATTACAGCCAAAGTGAAGACAGAGAGTTCTGAAGCGAAGACAGTGAGGAAGCCAGCGATTTGACAGCCCCATCCTAATTGCCAGTCGATGGCGTAGTTAAAGTAAGAGCCGAGAGAGACGAGATCTTCGGTGGCTACCATTAGGAGATAAATTCCCATGCATAAATCTGCCCAAGAGAGGTTCGCCATTAGAATTCTCTGTACTGTCATTCTTCCTGGAGCCAAAAGTAGGACGACCAGGACGACTGTGTTGCCCATCAAGGCTAGTGCAACGACGACCCTGTAGATAACACAAAGGCAAAATACAAGAGTATTACTTAGATAATGTAGGTAGGTCTGTCAATGGAATATACGAGTTTTCATTTCGATTCGTTCACTCGAGAAGAAGTATTAACAGTTTGTGTATTAAGGGGAGTTCATAAAACACATGGGGAGCTTTCACCACCCAAGAGAAATGAAATGAGCTCTCTGCACGGCTGAACTGATGACGGAGAACATTTATTTCTCTTTTCTCTTCCGTCTTTGGCAAATAAGGATTCTTGTGAAAGAGGCAATTTTTACTTTCATTGAACAATTGTTTGTAGAGGAAGAGTGTAGGCAATGTTGGTATTATAGTGTTATAGTAGTGCTATCACACGGACTTAGTTTTGGTTTAAGAGACAAAAGCTGTTGAAGTGGGATGAGCAGAACAGTGTGAAAAGGTGTCTCAGACTCAATGCACTTCAACGTGAAATTACACCACACGAGTCAATCAGATTGGAGAGAAAGGCCATTTACAAAGGTTATAGGTTTATCGGTCTATAAAAGCTTTATATATTATTATTGCTTTTGCATCGGGTTTCGTAGTACATTCTCGTGGATTCAAGCTGCGTAAGAGGATTCGTGGGAAGGAAGTATCTACACGGGAATTTCATGGTTTCACGGAGTATTTATACAATAACGTAGAAGAGCTTTTTATTGTTTAGGCTGTTTCACAATCTTTTTCTTGACCCGCTTTCCTGTCTGTGGATTTGTTTCAAGCAGAGAGAAAGAGTTGGGAGTTGGAGAGAGTGAGCTTATCAGGAAAGAAGGACTGGCTGGGAGTTGGGGAGAAGTTTAACTTATGCAATCTGTGGTTTACTTGAGGATACCAAAAGGAAGAAGAAAGTGAGTAATCGAATCAACAGATTTATATGGGACAAAGGCATTGAGATACGCTCCTTGAGGAGACATGATAAGCTCATTCAATCTCTTTCGAAAGGGAATTTGAAGAATGCAAGAAAGAGAGAGTGAGTGAAAGTGTACTAAACCAGACTACCACACACCGTAGAATGAGTGAAAAAGAGAGAGTCTTTAGAGATAGTGAAGCATGTCAGTCACTTTGTCAGTATAATAATACCAAAGTTATTTCCATTGGGGGAGAGAGTGAGGTTGGAAGCAGATTGTGTTCACCAAGCAAGCTGCTCTAGTGATGATAGCAGTGGGATAGACTTTGTTAATAAAATAGGCCAGTGGTGACTTTGGGAGATATGCATATATAACAATTTTACGCAGATCTTTCCAAGTGATGCCCGTGGATGAGTTGAAATCAGTAGAAGTGCGTTACAAATTAAGAACCTTGAAATGAGAGCCAACTTAGAGAGTATTCAACAAGCCATTTAAGTTAAAAGATTGAAGATTACGGATTAAGTTCTAAATAGAGTGAGAGAGTGAGTGAGTAAGATTCATTTGAGATTAATCATAAAAGACCCAACTTTCTCTTGACTTTCTCCACAAGAGTAGATTGGGAGATGAGGAGATGTCTGGAGAAGCTAGAAAGAAGATTTCTTTTTCAATTCCACACAGAGACACACAGTGAATGTCTGGTGATTTGCGTAGCTGAGTACGTATGAAAGTATGATTTACAGACTCGTAGTTAGTTGTGTAGTTGTGTAATTCATTTTTCCAAGAGATTTAGCAATTTGAGACACATAAATCTCCCACTGGAAGAGGAGAGAGGCGAAGAAAGGTCGACTGCGAGAGATGAGTTCGTGGCTGTGGCTCACCAAGTTAATTTAGATTTGAGTTGCATGCATGCGGAAATTGAAAGTGGACTAGTGAACAATCTATTCAACTTTCTCTCGTGGTTACTTGTGTAATAAAATAAGTGTGTGTGTGTGTGGTAGTAGTGGTTCTTTATTGTTGCGTATGGTGAAGGATGACTATTTTAGATGTTTAGAACTCTAGAAGACTACTAGAAGAGTAGTAGAAGGAGGCTATGTGTGATCCTCAGAATATGTACAAACCAAATTTAAATCACCATTTGTGAGTCTCTATCTCGCTGCCATAAGTGTACCTCCACTAAAAACCAATTCCTCCCCGAAGGCCGTTTTCAAATCTGACTCGCATTCAAGTGAATCTCGAACATGAAACGTTGAACGTGGTAGTTTTTGTCTATTCTGGTATACTTGCTTTCTCCTCCAGTGGGGAAGGTGCCTCGAGGCTCGTGTTCTCTATTTCTGTCTGTCGGAAGCGGTTTATAATAAAGATACAACTTTCTCTGGTACAATGAGTTTCTTTCTTCCTCTGTGTATTAGTAGTGGTGGGTTGCAGAGACAATCTAATATTGTGTGTTGGAGTGTGTAGATAGAGTAAGGGCACACAGGCACAGGCCACGTATGTATACATATACACCCGAGTACACGTCCTCAGGATTTGATCACATGAAAGATCAATCGAGCTATTCTTACTCAAGTAGAACGGCACACACACAGGGACACAGAGGGAAATGCTCTAAAGGCAAACATTCTATTACTTACGGAAGACATACCAACTTACAGAAAGTACAGAGAGCTTTCTTTCTGCGATTGACGACCTGAAATATGTGAACTTTGTGCTTTCAAGATGGTTTTGGTATAG
>JAQGBV010000924.1:0-19998 GCA_034698685.1 Isotomurus pseudopalustris
GGTCGTGTGCAAGTTTCCTCTTAATTAAAAGTAATTAACCGAATAGTTTCTGGGGTTAATAAAATTGGTTTAATTGTACTAGAGTTTCTATTAGGCCTTTTATTTCAATCCCTGAGTTCATATCGACGTCACCGCGTCCCGAAGACATCCGTTATCGAAGGAAGGACACTTCAGGACTTACAACCCTGAGTGAAGAGTCAAAGGACGGCTGGCGATCCGATAACTACACCAAAGCGACTGAGAATGAGCTCAAAACAATTACTTCCAACAATCTTGTAATATTCCTATTTTCTACATCATTAAGTTTCCTGGTTTTAATAATTATTTTAAAATTTTGTAGTTAGGCTAGAAAATAATTTCATGCTTGAATTTTGGTGACACGAAATGTGTGAGTGATGTGAGTCGATTTTTTCTCAAAATGATACGAAGCTCATCGAGGTTCATTTGGACGGCAGGTTTTTGGATGACTGAGCACAGATGCAGTTAAGAACTCCAACTCAATTTCCTTGTGAAAACAAACCACACTTGACGTAGCACGAGGATTGACGTCAATGAAACGTCTTTGAAATGCTGGAAAGCTTGTCACAGAAATTTAAAATAGTTTAGTGTGTTTCGTTGGTAAACAATAGAAATGTTCATTTAAGTATGTTAAGCTCAACATGTGAGATAAATTACCTCCGAATTGACTTTGACTTGTTGGAGTTGTTTCTTCGGAAAGAGGGTGAGGTTTCAATTCTTTCATCTCCAGAAGTACAAGCAAATCTGAAGAATTAAAGATATTTGGATATTTTTTGATGGAACGAAGATGGAGGCGCCTTTAAGTTAAAACGAGTCTTCATACTTATACTGGAATTTTTGTATTGCTGATATTTCCTCACCAGATTATAACGAAGATTGGCGTTTGGAAGTTGTAACATTTGCTAGGAGTTTTCAGAAGCTTGTAGAGCTTCCAATGCGACTGGAGTCATTTCAAATGAATAAGGTGAGCACAGTGAGTGAAGACTGAATGATATGAAATTAACTGTATGAAATTCATTCCAGCGATGCTGAGGAAAAACAGGGAAACGTTGGTGGACCTCAGTATACACCGGAATATGTGGAAAGAGCAAGACCTTCGTGCAGTGACACTTCCATTGACAGCAGCTATAAACAACGAACATCAAGATCCTGTAGCGTTTTCTTGACTAGTCAACCGTCACTGGAAGAATTGGAGATTGGAGTGAGTAGAGAATTCGATTGAACTTTGTTTGCAGCTGTTAAAAAATCTGTTGGCAGCTGAAGATGCTGCATTTAAAACTGAAAGGACCTGTTAGAGTGAATTGGAGCTTCCTTGGAGGAATGAGTTGCCTAAATCCTTAAGATTCCGGTGCAGATTTCGAGTCATACGCAACTGGGCCGGGTTTTATAAAGTTAGAAACAATTGGTGAGTTTGAATTTTAAAAGGACTTCTGACCTTGGATTTTGGAGTGGGATTGGCAGATTGGAGCCCGAATTTGCTTTCAAAACTGAACTTCCTGGGGGGTTCAAGAACCTCCGAAGGCTCAGCTTTGTTCGCGGTCACAACGCTGTGGATGATAAGTTCATTCTCCGGGAGTTCCTGTCACTGGAAGAACTGGAAGTGTGTCACTGGGACAGTTTGAATAACGCTAGAATAACTGGACATGAATTGGAAGGTGGCGGTGTCTCCTTTTGCAGTCTGCTTGGTAAGTATTAATTTATTTCATAATACGTAAAAGTGGTACAGATAATAATTAAGTAGCCATGCATCGTAATTATTTTTAGAATTGAAATTTTTAAGTATTCGAGGTTGTCCTTTGGTGACTCAAGAAGGACTGCTCTCGTGTCTCAGCCTGCCATTTCTGAAGTCGTTTGTTTATTTGCGTAATCTGCAGTAAGTTTGGACACTAAGAAAATGTGTATGGAAAGTAGAATTTGCTTTTGGTGATGAAGGTTCCATGGTCTTTCGTTGTGGGGTTGGCGAATCGGCAGAATCTAAGTTTGGAAAAGATTGGGATTCACTTAGGGCAGCAACAGAATCCAAGTTCTACGAAGACTGGAGTTCCGATATGTACTAAAGGTTTGGAGGATTTTGCAGAGCAGTTCGAGAAGTCGAGGAAGCATTTCTGCAAAAAATGTTGAAAGGGACGAATTGGCGGTTGAAGAAATTAACCAATCTAGTGAGTTAAAATCTAAAAACATTCGTTTCACAGTTGCATAAAAGATATTGATGTGATTTTTTGTATGTATGTACAGCAGCCTGATTGACTTGACGATGATTTGAATTCTGACGTGGATTCTGTAGGTAGTAGTGAAGAGTCCGACATTGACACAAGTAGCGGTTAATTAGTAGACTAAGAAATGAGAATGAAGCCAATAATTTCTAATTGTAATTTTCTTGTGCTCACCATCTTGCATTTTATTTATATTCAATTATTTTGTGCTGGGGGAATACAATTTATTCTTTAAAGTTGTATTGCAGGGAGGGAGATGTTTACGAATATATGTTTAACAGAAAAATATTGTTCATGCTTTTCCGACAAAGGGATGCAAATCTTTAAATATTTCGGTATCTTGAAACACTAAATTGTGTTAATTTTAGAAAATTATGGGTGACTTAAGAGTTAACTTTCGAGTGTTCAACATTTTATTTGAATAAATCTCTGTCTGATTGCTCAAAAATTGATGAACATAATCCATACTTAAATAAAGCTGAAGTGTGTAGGATGATTCACCAAAAATAAGTTGCAGTCGAAGAAACTGATTACATCTAAAAGTACCTAAATTTACGTCTATTGCAAAAAATGAAAATAAGCTGGAAATTGATTGCACATGGAAGAGTTTCTTAACATCCTTTAAAAGTTTGACCAAACTCTCCAATCCAATCTCCAATTCATCCAGATGATTAGTCAAGAACAAAGCCATTGGCTCCTGATCCTTCCGCTTTTTGCTACCGTTATTTAGTTCATCCATGGACGTGTCACTGCACGAAGGTCTTGCTCTTGCCCCGTATTCGTATTGATACTGAGGTCCACCAGCGCTTCCCTGTTTGTCCTCACCATCGCTGGAATTAATTCCATAAGCCAGTCTTCATCCCAAGCAATCACTTTATTCATTCAAAACGACTTCAGACAACTCCACCTATTGCGCCCCAAAATACACAAATAATCCAAATTCTTAACATTTTCTTGTACTAACCACTATTTCTGTTGGAGAAGAAAATTTCGAAATCTCATCCTCCTTTTCTATAAAAATCTTTAACAAAGTAAAGTCCATACAACATTGATTATACAGCATAAATCTAATTTTTCCCAACCAGATGAAAAACTCGAATATATTTATTGAAACTATGAGACTTAACATTGATATTGAAAATAGAAATATTACCAGATAGCTGGAGATAATTGTTTGCAGTTAATTTTTACTCTTGTTAAACGTAGATTTAAATTAATGCCTTTTCTCGCGAATAAAATAATCTTTTCAGACTCACGCATAAATGACCATTTTGAGAAGAAAGAAATGTTAGCTTAATCATCCAATGATTATTTATATGAGAAAGGTTCAGAACGAGCGATTGCTTCCTTTAGAGCATCTGTGGCATTAACCAATCCGTGTCCATAAGCGTAGTTGGGAAATGTAGTCTCTTCCACTCCACCACAGCCATATCCAGAGTCTACCGTATCCTTCGAAGTTGTGGTTGTGAGAATCTCAAAAACATCTTCGAAGGTAAGCAGAGGATTGTGAGCTTTAAGAAGAGTCAACAATCCCAGCCACGTGTGGAGCAGCCATGGAAGTTCCAGAGCCCGTGACATAAGCATCATTTCCAGGAGTGTGCCACGCAGAACGGACGAACTGCCCTGGATCCGAAATGTCGGGTTTCTGTCGTCCTCCCTCAGATGGTCCCTTGCTGGAGAATTCCGCAATTGCACTCGCGTTTGTCGATGCCCCAACACCCAAAACCCCGGCTACAGAATCTGCTGGAGAAACTCCAGTAGCACACTCTGGAGGCACACGAAATTCTACGTTATCATTGAATCCCAATTGCAGGGTTCCTTATTCTTAAGGCTTAAATACCTGGTCCCGAGTTGCCGATCGCGAAGACGGGAATAATATTGGCCGCGTGCCAGACATTAATGACCTCATCGAAGAATGGATTATTTTGACCACCTCCCCACGAGTTGTTGATGACATGCGGAGCTTTGCTGCAATCAGGAGCAGAGCCATTTGAAAGTGTTGGACAAGCCATAAACTGTGCACACAGAATCAGCCCAGCGTTGCTTCCTGTTCCAGTTCCATTTGTTGCCCTGCAAGCCATCCATTTCGCTCCTGGAGCCACTCCGATTCCATTAGCACCTACAATCGATCCCATTGTGTGAGTTCCATGTCCATTGTCGTCTCCAGGAGTCTCCGATCCATACAGAACATCCATCCATCCGTAATTGCCGAGGTAGTTAGCAGTCAAATCAGTGTGAGTTGAATGCACTCCCGTGTCGACTCCTCCGACGATTGCTCCTGTTCCGTTGTTTCCTCCTGCAAATTACTTCACAGTTAAATAATACTCAATTCCTGGAAAACTCACTGGAATGACTAAATTAACCTGGAAGTGCCCAAGCTTCTTCAGCATTGATAGCGGCAAGTCCTCACTCAGCAAGAGTTCCCACAAATTCCCTCATGTCTTCTTCTTCGATTATAGGCTCAATGTGGACTTCAAACTCTTCGGAGATTTCACCAACATTATCGACAAGTGCAACAGCGTTAACTGTGTCGGAGGTTGCTCTGCGGATGTAAATCTGGTTGGTAATCCACAAGACTTCGTAAGAGACTTCTAGTGAGTCAAGGAGACTTCGGACGGTGGACTGAGAAACAGTGGCGTAGTCCATAAGAGTGTGGGCAACAGTTTTGACTCTTTCCTCGTGGGAAACGTACTTACGTTCTTTAAGTGTTGACAAGGCAGAAGCAGTACGCTCCTTCATTGTGACGAGGATGTTGGCAACGCCATTAACTCGCAAAGATGTGGCGAGACGGGACTCCACCTTTTTGAGTAAAGCCGCAAACGCCACGATGGTAAGTAGGGCAAGGAAAAAACTAAACTTCATTTTGGAGCCGATGCAGAAGGATGAAGTTTGAGACAGTTCAGATGAAACTGCTTTTACAGCTGAGGAAAGGAATAACTTTGCAAAAAGCTGTTACGTGTGAAACTCAACAGCTTATCATGAAGTGATTAGATAACTGACATATTAGATAACGACACATTTAAATTGATGGGCTTATTTAATTTTGATTACAAATTAGGAAAGACATTTTTTTATTTTACAGTGACTTTGACATATTGCACTAAAAATAAGTTTGAAGTATGCTCAGAATAGCCTAAATATTCTACAAAGTTTAAACACAATTTTTTCTGCATGGTGGTTTCCAGCGTTTGTCAATAGCCAACCTAAACCATCACTCATTCTCTACACAAGATTTACTATCAAGGCAACGCAACGTCTGCTCGGAAGTATTTGTTTTTTAAAGTACCGACACCAAGCGATTTGAATACATTATTTTAAATTTGCTTCTTAAAGGAAATTGCACAATACTTGTGGAGTGCTTTAAAGATATCTAAGGTTGACTTTCCATGTATGTTCATTCCATTAACAACAACTGTGGTTGAAATTGGTGTGGAGTTATCAAAGTAGGTTAAATTCCACAGTCGACCACTTACGCTGTAAAAACATACATTTGACTAGTACACTATGTGGCAGACATAGGAAATTACAAAAAAGCAAGAGAGGCCACCAATTGGGATTAAAATTTACCACATTGATTCCCGTGGCCTCACCGTATTTAGATCAAACCTCAATTTCCTTAGCTACCAGTCATTTCTTTACATCCTCGTGAGTAGCAGGCATCCCGATTAATCATTTGCGAGGGATTAGGTAAAAGTATTGCAGGGCTACGTACTTCATTGTCCACATTTCCTCCATCGGCCACATCCCAATTTGCCATCCTACTTTTGGCCCCTCCAAATCCGCGAATGTGGAGACAGAAGGCGGATACTTCATGGTGAAAAAGAGATTATCCGCGTCTTTTTATATATCCTATAACTAGCTAAAACAGCTCATCCTAGACAAGAACAAGTCTACGGATTTGAAATCTTCAGTAGCCACAAACTCTGGAATTCGCAAACTCTAATCCCCCGCAAAAGTTTCTAATTCGCTATGGCCAAAATGGCACTAAGGTTTGAAGATAGGATGCTCAACGGCCAAAGGATGCTGTCTGTGTAACTGCTCAATCCTATGCAAAAGTCAGCCTAATTAAGTTAAATGCGCGGGCTTGGAAAAAAGTGCAAAACGCGTGCGAACACAAAATCAGGGCTGTCTGATAGTAAAAAATTCAGTAACGCCATGATTAAAATTTGCTTTATTTACAGATATCACGCATTCAAGAATTGAAAACTAGCCGAAAAATGCAACAAAACAGGAGTAGCAATTAAGGCACTATGAATCCTCAGTGTCGGTCACAATTTCAACAGGGCAGGGCCTGTCCCCATACTTTTCATTCCATGCTTCAAGCTAATTAATTAAGTTATAAGGAAATAATACTTATTAACTAAAGTTTTGAAATCAACATGACCAATTTTTTTGTTCCGTAACTCCAAAAACAACGTCATCTGCTTTTTTGCACAAACTGTTTCACGTAAGGATTCCTCACACAGACAAGCCAGCATCATGGCGAATGGAGTGAACGTCCCATTGACCTGGTTAAAAATGCCAAAGACTCAACCAATATTCTTTCGCTGATCCGTTGCATCCAAATATTACTTGTTCTTAAAATGCCCACAGGATTCTTCCTTAAACAGACATACGTAATATATTATTATCACAAGGATAAAACCAAATTTATTTCGTGAACGAAATCGCTTATCCTTATACTGACACGATTTGATTATGTTTCTTTTCTTCCACTTTACTTTCCTGTTCCTCGGGAAAACCCCGATAATTTTCCTGCCACAATTCAATTCCTTACTTTTTAATGTTGTACAACTTTCGAATGGATGTAGACTTTCCTACTTATCTTTCGTAGTAGAGGAAGCTTGAACCATTGTCCACATCCTGTGACAAACTTAAAATTGCTTGCCTGTAGACAATTCCAAAGTAAAGCTTTTACAAACAGTTGGATTGATTGCTAGTTTTTCTTGGACGAGTGACTACGTGTACACCTGCAAACAATACACCATAAAATGAGCATAAGGTGCTTGTGTATACTTAAACTCCTTCTACTTTCTTCGAATCAGGTGATAGCTAAAACTCGATCAGCGAGCCAAGAGGAATCAATAATACGATCTTTATTTCAGGTTTCAGGCAGTAACTGCTTGCGTGCTAATCCAAGAGTCCTTGACGCCGATTTCATGTTATTCAACAAGTATCATAAGAATGGATTAAGTAGTTTAATGGAAGAGGATGTGTCAAAACTGACTGCACTGTTTGCAACGAGATTTAAACGCGGTCATGTAAACATAGGATTAAAGCCAGGTGACTTATACTATTTCAAGCGTTATTGGTTACCATATGCGATATTATTCGCAATTAAACTTCTTTTATCTCGAGGTTTGATGAAAACCGTTATAACTGGAGTTTCTCTTTACCGAAATTCTTCCAAGGAGGATTTTAAATTGTTTCTCACAAGCTACATTAACAGGGTTAATGAGACATTGAGTGTGACTAGTGCTATCTGCCTGTACCAAAAGGATTATGAAACGGTCAAGAATATTAATTCGGAAGTTTTGGGTCCCGTTGTCGGATTGTACGTAACACCCTTAACTGGAACATATGAAGAGGACTTAAAGGCTCTGGAGTCTGTATTCGGGTCAAAAGAAAATTCAACTTTTCCAATTGGATTAGCGTTTTCGAACTGCTTGGCTGAATTTAAGAAACTAAATTCTTCCGCTATAAGCTTCTTACAGAGGCTGAACTTCATTAGCTGTGACATACGCCCGGTAAAGAGACCATCCCCTGAAATATCCGCTGTTGTTGTCATTAGGGCATGCGATAAGGTCCGTAGGTATGCACAATATATCAATGTAACCGCGGAGATTCAGTGCAAAGTCAGTTATCCATCTTACGGAACGTCTGCCGAGGGAATCGTAGGTTCCGTTTCTAACTTTCAAAAGTTCTGGTGCAGAATTCTTGACTACCTAGTAGCGCGCAATCAATCGCAGTCGCAAATAATCATGCAGTCGGCGTTTGACTTCGCTGAAAGAAATTACAGGAAGAAAAACATGTATCACTATGAACATGAGGGAAAATACCACTTCGGTTGGTGGAAAAGAAAACAGGCGACATCCTACGAGGCGAGTGCATTTATAGAGAAGGTTGAGGAATTGGAAGGAGGAACCGAACACGCAAACTGCACCGCAGAATGCAACAATTGCATTGTCAGTGTAGAATGCTGCGAGAGAACCACCTGCAACCCCCACTCTTTACTTCAGCCGTTCAAAAAGGAGAAAGAAGTTTGCAAATCCTTCGCCAAGATTTGTAACCCCCGATACGATGGAAGGACGGTTGTAAGCAACGAAAATCTATCCTGGGAATTTTTGCCTAAAAAACCAGAGCCTGCATTAAAAGAATCAATCGCACCCCCTCCTGTTGTTTCCGATTCTGATTCAGATGGGTCAATTTTCAACGTTTTTACCATCTCCATTTTCATTCTTTCCGTCGTTGCCTTCATATTTGCTGTTGCTGCCGTGATATCCTGGCGGGTATTTTTTCGACTTTTCGTTTTAAGTGAGTTCTTATTGTAAGCTGATTCAATTTTAGAGAGGAAAATCGCGATCAGTTCTCAATACACAGGATATTCGTAATTTCTTTGACGGTATTCCTTCGCCATTGCAAAAACATAACGTGCACGAAGTAGCTTGTCACATTCCTTATGACACGAGCCTGGAGGTCAAGCAGGAAATCTTCGAAGTTTGTAAGAAAATCATACCATTATACTGCAATTTACAGGGTGAACCCTTTTTATGGGCCACACTTTGGACCCGCAGGGCGCCTGACCCTGAAGATGTACGCTACAACTGACACTTTCACGTGAAAGCCAACAAGATTTCCTATCAGTAATCATATTAGAATTTTCAAAATTCACATGCTGATTGAAGTTGTAGTGGTAAAGAGTCCAAATTTGAACTATTTTTACAAAACAGGATTAACAACTACGATTTGGCTGGTTTTCATGAACTTTTTCAAAACGTTTAGATGTTTTGATATCCGAACCTATCTGAACAAAAAATCTTTGGTGTCACCTTCACATTAAAATTTCTTAAGTTTGCAAGCAAATGTCAAATAAGCTGGTCAGATTTGGTTTCAAAAGTGATTGTGATTCTTCTTCAAAAACATTAATGCTCTAAAATTCATGTAACAATTCCTGCAAGATTTTTTATTGCGTGGGAAACATTTACTTGTTATCTTAAATTCGAACAGCGGTATGTGGAACCAGGATTAAAATTTTGAAAATTGTAATATGATTACTGATTGGAAATCTTGTTGGCTTTCACGTGAAAGTGTCAGTTTTAGCGTACATCGTCAGGGTCGGGCGCCCTGTGGGTCCAAAGTGTGGCCCATAAAAGTGGTTAAAACTGTATATTTGCCTTTTTAGCACAGTCAATTGGGGTTTATAAGATTAGTTTGATGCCTGTCTGTCCGTTGTTAGTACGATAACTTTAGAACGGTAACTCAGATTAAGTTATAAACGTGCAAGCGCGTTTTTAATCATTACAGGCAAGGTTTTTCATATTTTGGAGTCAATAGGCTATTACTCATCGGGGTCCGATCATTCAGGGTTTTGCGCTTCCAAACAGGCGACTAGAAAATGATCGGCAGAAACTATATTTTTATGAATTCAAAGCGAATTCATGAAATTTTTGGAACAGTTCGGGTCACTGATAAAATAAAATGTGGGTGAATTTGTGCGGATCTGTTTGCTTCAAACCAGGAGAAAAGAGAAAAGCCCATAAGCAACTATAACTATGCTTTTTTATGTCAGGCCGTACAATCAAATGGCCTGGGCTATTGAGACTGCTTGGCATTAAGTTTATCATTGACTTTTTGGCAGATGAAGATGAACTTTTAGGCTGTGGAGCGTTTGGAGTTGTCGTCAGAGGTCGCGTTGGAAATACTGATGTAGCAGTGAAGAAGATGCTACCTGGAGTAAACAATGAACATTACAAGGCTCTTCTAATGGAATTGAAGGTCCTCATGTATCTTGGGTCCCACGAAAACATCGTCAGTCTTCGAGGAGCTTACACCAGTCAGCTGAACACAGGTTCAACCAACAAAGAGATTCCTTCAGCATCGTTTCCTTAAATAATTTCATACCAAAGTCAAATTTCCATTCTATTAGGAAAACTGCTTTTGTTTCTGGAGCTTTGTCCACTAGGAAATCTTTTACAATTCCTTCGGAGCAACAGGGATAGATTCGTGTAAATATTAAGTACAAATTATTAACATTACATTGACTTGAATCGAAGTGTTTACGTAATTCGCGTTTAAAGTGACGTTGATGCTCGTGGTGAAGCTACAACAGAATACCCAGACCTTGCATTGACTTGCCGACATCTTCTTCAGTGGTCGATTCAGATTGCCAGTGCCATGGAACACTTAGCCAATAAAAAAGTACTCTATAACATTAAGAAAGTTAGCGACCTAGAATATTACACTTCGTTAAAACTTTCAGGTGATTCATGCAGATATCGCTGCGAGGAACATTCTCGTCTTCTCAAGAGACCAAGTAAAACTGACTGATTTCGGACTCAGTCGTCGTCTCTATGAATACGCCAACTATTCTAAGAGCAACCAGGTAACCTTATAAACTGCAGTACAGCTAATATGGCATGCTTTTTACGTAAGCAGTCTTAAGCAGCTATAATCTTTGTGCATTCAGGCGCCTTTGCCTTGGCGTCATATGTCCATAGAAGCGTTGCGGGACTTCAGTTTCTCAGTGCAGAGTGACGTCTGGGCTTTCGGAGTGACAATGTGGGAAATATTTTCCTTGGGAGAAGTTCCCTACCCGGGACAATCCTGGTCGCTGGGCTTTCTGAACCTTCTAATTGACGGCCTACGGCTCCTTTGTCCAGACCATGCCCATCCTGTCGTGTGAGTAAATCGTATTACCTCTAAGGCTCACAAACCCAGAACTTATGAACAATAGCCGCTAACCGATTGCAATTGCAGTTATGAAGTGATAACGTCTTGCTGGACAAAAGACGTCCAATCGCGGCCTCCTATTGCTCTCATTCACTCAAAATTGACGTTTGCACTAAATGAAATCTACACCGGCCAACTATACCTACAATTATCACCTTCTCATATACAATAGTCAGGGACGGGGAACATTTTCCAGTCACGTCAAACTGTTCTTCTTACACTCCCAATCTCTTTAAACTCTCTTGCCCGGAAAACACACACACAAACACATTATGATTAGATTTACATAAAACCTTTTTTAGTAGCGTTTAAATCATGCTCACTCAAATTCTCATTCATTTACTTGCTTATGATCAAATAAACAATGGCAACACAGCATTCACTTGAAATAGAGCAATAGAAAAGTTTAAAACATTTGATTCATAGGTAGACAGTTTACAGGTATGAACATGAAAGCTGAAAGACATGATAAAAGATGTATAAACTAGTAAAACATAACCTTCCAATTCTTGCCTTCAAACGAATCGGTCTGTTCCATCGTGATAGCTTTTCAGCTGTTCTTGCAGGAAGTGAATTAAATTAAGCCATGATATGAGTTTAAATTGAAAGAGATAATATAGAAAACACTTATAAATACTAAATTAAAATATAGGAATCCATTTGGTAAAATTTACGGTACTGTCTACAGAAATTATAGACTCTCTAAAAACCTTTCCTTTCAGTTCAGGTACCCGTAGTGCTCGGTGTTCCTAAGTTCAGGAAATGAAAATTTCGTTCAGTTCCGTTCAGTTCTGTTCAATTCAACTTTAAACTGAATTGTTTTCTATTCTTACACAGTCTGAATACACTAGTTTGCAACTAACCTGAACTGAAACTAGAAATCCTGACCTACAGTTTATTCAGTTCGACATTTAATTCAAACATTTGGATTTAAGGTCAATTTTTCTGTCAAAACCGCAACTTTTTGTTACAATTCTCACAAATCTATTAAAAACAATAAAGCTTTGACTATGTTTTCGATTATTTTGGGGTCTAAGCTACGAATTTTTTCGAGCTGTTTTTGGCCAAATATGTAAGACATAAAGGCATTTTAAGGAGCATACACTTTTTTGTGCGACATAGTTCACCCGTTCAGTTCAGCTGACATGAAATGAACTGATCTATTCTCAGGCTTGTCACAGAAAAGCTGAACTGTTTGAAATGGTTCAGCTTGAAAAATGAACTGAACGGAGAAAACCTGGCACAAACTGAAAGACACCGAGCACTACATTCCCAAAGATCCAAATTCTTGTCTCTACATCAATTTGCATCTCGTCGTTATGCATGCTTACCAGTTTTTGTGAAATAAACCAAACCAAGTATGCTTAAATATATATTTACACAATAGTGTCGTACTTGAATAGTGACTGTGAACCAAATTCAGACCTTTTCCGGCTAATTTCCTACCATGTGCCGTCGAATATTGCTCGTTTTAAGGGAGTGGCTTGGTGAAATTCGCCCTTCATCGCTTCCTGGTTTGACTTAAATTCATTCCAGTGGCATTTGAATAATCTATTCTAATTTTGTAAAACAAAACCTACACCAAGCAGATTATCGAAGCTCAGGAATTTGAAAGACACACATACGCTCAAATTTTTAATTATTGATTAAGTAGTCGTTGCTAAGTAGATCAGGGATGCTGTGGCATAGATTGAATACTTCGGCAGTTGCGCACTTCTGTAGCATAGCACTAGGCTGACAGTACAAAAGCGGACCAGTTTGCACAATATTCAGTCAGCACCACACAACGCCATGTTTAAATGATGTGAAAATTAAGTATCGAATGCAAAGTTTAAGAAGAACTGCAGAAGAGCTTTGTCGCTCTTATTTCTCGCGGTTGGAGGTTTCTCCACGGTCTCAATGTGCCTCATCTCTTCTGCATTGCGGAATTTTCCCACCGTCGTTGTCTCCAGCCATTGCAGAGTGCCAATCTGCACTAGTCCTGAAATGTACTCTACACAATCTTTAAAGTCTCTCCTTCTGCGCACTGATTCTGTTTAATCCAGCATATTTTATTCAGACACCTAAATGTGTTCTTGGTGTCTTCCTTCGGACTGACCTCGCAGACTCCTCCTTCACTGCACCTCAACGCTTTCTTCATGTGACGCATCTCCCGCGCTTACACGGTCTTATTTCTCCGAATCCTTTTCTACGCAAAGTCTGACGGTACCTTCTTATCGCTTAGTATTGATCAATAGCTCCCAGAATGGTTTAGATAAGAATATAGGTTCCCAAATTTTAATACTTAATAAATTGGACTAAAAAAATTCATCCAGCACTCACAACTAAAAATGTAGGTTATAAATATAGAATTTTTTACGATCGCCTTTTATAATATTGACATGCATACCGGAATTATGGATACTTGAAAAACCGGATCATTGATAATCCTTATTAAAAACTATCGGTGCAGTGCTAAAAATGTTATTTTATGTTTGAAGGAAAGTTATAATATGGCCAGTGCCATGAACATGACGGACATGCGACAGAATTTAGTTCTCGGTGCCATCTTCTGTTTGCCGAACCCAAATGCAGTCGCAGAAATTCTCCATAGCATTATTTGATTATCCGCTTTAGCCAATTCACAACAACATATTACGAGCTGTCGTAGTCTACGTTATCGCTTAAACAGTCAAAACCAACTTGTCGAATAACATGAACGACAAGGACAAGGCAGAAGAAGTCAAAGTTTTCCATAGAATCCATTGCACTCAAATAATTTTGTTCTTAAAATGACCACAGCCTTCTGTCTTTAATGTAATATAAAGCAATATGAAATTAAAACCAGGATAAAATGATATTTTTTTGTGAACGAAACTATTTATCCGCATGCGGATACAATTTGATTATGATACTTTTGTTTCCGCTGTACTTTCCTCTTCACCAAAAGCTAACTACCACTGAAAACCCTGTTTATTTTTCCTGTAAGGACTTTAGAGACCTTATTATTGTACAACTTGCAAATAGATGTAGACTTTCCTGTCTGTCTTTCAATTTAAAGGAAGCCTGAACCATTGCCCACATCCTGTGACAAAAGTCAAATTGCTTGCAAAAAGGCAATTCCTAAGTAGAGCTTTGTCAAATCTTCGGTGAGATCCATTACTAGGTTTTTCTTTTACGTGTAGCTTCAGGCACACCTGCAAACAATAGACAATAAAATGAGTATAAGGTGCTTGTGCATATTTCTAATCCTTCTACTTCCTTCGCTTCAGGTGATAATAATAATTGAAAAGCGAAAATTAATCATAATACGAATTTTTTATTTTACTTCAGGTTTCTGACTTAAATTGCTTGCGTGAAAATCCGGGAGTTCTTGACGCCGATTTCACGTTGTTCAACAAATACGAAAATAATACTAGCTTGACTGCAGAGGACGTGTCAAAACTAAGTGCACTTTTTGCAACGAGATTTAAGCGAGCTCATGTAAGCGTAGGGTTAAAGCCAGGTAAAACATATTTATTTAATCTTCTTTGTTAACACGAACGATCTTTGCAACAAAATGATTTTGTCATTGAGGTTGGATGAAGACCGTTATAAATGGAGTGTCCCGTTACATGAACTCTACCAATAAGGATTTTAAGTTGTTTCTCACAAGGCACTTTGACAGGGACAATGAGACAACAAATGTGACTACCGCTATCGCTCTTTACCAAAAGGAATACGAGTTAATAATTAATAACGACCCAGAAATCTTGAGTCCCGTGGTCGGACTGTATGTAGCACCCTTAACTGAAACGTACGAAGAGGAGTTGGAAGCATTAGAGTTCGTGTTTGGATCGAAAGAAAACTCAACCTTTCCAATAGGATATGCCTATTTTAACTGCCGGACAGAATTTGGGAAGGCAAATTCTTCTGCTTTGCGCTTTTTACAGAGGCTAAACTTCATAAGTTGTGGCGTACGTCCTGTAATGGGATCATCCCCAGAAGGTTCAGCCGATGAAGTCATTAGGGCATGCGATAATATCCGTGACTTAGCAACATACATCAATGTAACAGCGGAGATCCAGTGCAAAGTAAGGTATCCGTCTCACGGAACAACTGCTGACGGTATTTTTGGTTCCGTGTCAGACTTTCATAGGTTCTGGTGCAGAATTCTTGACAACGTATTAGCTCGCAACCAATCTCAGTCGCAAATAATCATGCAGTCAGCGTTCGACTCCCCTAATAGAAACTACTGGAGGTACAACACCTTTCACCATAACCATGACGGAGAATACCACGGCGGTTGGTGGAGGAGAAGGCATGCGAATTCTTATGAGGCAAGTGCATTTGTAGAGAAGGTGGAGGAATTTGAAGGAGGTAGCCAAAATGGAAACTGCACCGCTGAGTGCAACGATTGCAGTGTCAGTCAAGAATGCTGCCACGACACCAAATGCACCCTTGACTTTTCATTACAGCCTTTCAAGAAGGAGCAGCGAGTTTGCAAATCCTTTGCCACAATTTGTGCCCCGCGATATGAACTGACGTCAGATAAAACTGTCGAAAGCTTACCATCCGACTTTTTACCAGACAGACCAACACATGTCACACCATTACCTGCATTAAATGAATCGGTCACATCATCTCCTCCTTTCGTTTCTGATTCTGATTCTGATTCGAAAGGTTCAGTTGTCAATGTTTTTAGTATCACCATCTTTATTCTCTCAACCGTTGTCTTCCTATTTGCTGTTGCTGCAGTCATATTTTACCGCGTATGTTTCCTGCTATACATTTTCAGCGAATGGTTCCTATGAGTTGATTGCATTTCAGAGAGGAAAAGCCAGTTCGGTCCTTAATCCACAAGACGTTCGCAATTTCTTCGACGGAACCCCTGCATCATTGCAACCAAACTATGATAACGAAATGGCCGGTCACCTTCCGTATGACAGGAGCTTGGAAATCAACAAGGATAACTTCGAAATTTGTAATAAAATTTAACGCAGTTCCAAAAAATCCATCGCATGCTCATCATTGGCTGTTTTGCAGACGAAGATGAACTTTTAGGCTGCGGAGCTTTTGGGGTTGTCGTTAAAGGCCGTGTTGGAAATAACGATGTTGCAATCAAGAGGATGCGACCTGGAGTCCGCAATGATTATTTCAAGGCTCTGCTTATGGAACTGAAAGTCCTCATGTATCTTGGGTCACACGATAACATTGTCAGTCTTCATGGAGCTTGCACCAATCAACTAAACTCAGGTTTTTTCATTTAAGGGATTCCCTACATTGTAGCTTCTTCAGATCTTTTCTCATTTCTAAGTTGAATTTTATTCTTACTAGGAAATCTGCTTTTGTTTTTGGAACTCTGTCCTCTAGGAAATCTTCTGCAATACCTTAGGGGTCAAAGGAATAGTTTCGTGTAAGTATCAAACACAAATTACTAACATTCTACTGAAATGAATAAAAGTATACTCATGTGATTCTTAAAAGTGGCCCTGACGGTAGTGATGAACTTACAAGGGGATGTAGAGCCAGCGCATTGACGTGCCGACATCTTCTGCAGTGGTCAATTCAGATTGCCAGCGCTTTGCAACACTTAGCCGTTAAGAAGGTATGCTATAACATATATGCATTGTATGTATTAAGGTTAAGAATGAAATACAGATTGAGACTGTACTCATTCAAGCCGCGAAGTTCAATTTAGACCCATCGTAGATTCACCCTCGAATGCTATAGCATGTTAAAATATACCAACGCCGATTATTACCAACACCGATTACTCACAGTGTGATTACAAAATTGGGACTACTCGTAACTCACAGTAGGTAATCGCATGAGGACTTTGATCCACACAACATTATGGGGAAGTTGCAGTCCTATTAAATTACACAATGTCACAGTAGTAACACTCGCCTTGTGAATTGCTGTGAATACATGTGGTGAATTATTTTGATGTGTTATTTTAAGCAGACACACTTTTCAACCGCACCATTCATTACATATCGTTTACACTTTAAGGTCATTCACGCAGACATCGCTGCGAGGAACATTCTTGTTTTCTCAAGAGATCAAGTGAAGCTGACGGACTTTGGACTGAGTCGACGTCTCTACGATTACGCAAACTATTCTAAGAGCAACCAGGTATTTTTACAGATTACATGAAAGGCATGCTCTGTATGTAAAATGTAATTAGTTCCTCCTTTAATCTTTTGTGCTAAGGAGCCTTTGCCATGGCGTCACATGTCCATTGAAGCGTTGCGGGACTTCAGTTTCTCCGTGCAGAGTGACGTGTGGGCTTTCGGAGTGACGTTGTGGGAAATATTTTCTTTGGGAGAAGTTCCCTACCCGGGACAATCCTGGTCTCTTGGCTTTCTGAAGCTTCTTATTGATGACCTACGGCTCCTACGTCCCAACTATGCCCATCCTTTCGTGTGAGTAATCCTTGCTACTTCCGGAGCTAAAACAAAATTCAAAACTTTGGGCTTATGATTGTTAACCAATTGCAATTGCAGTTATGAAGTAATGACGTCCTGTTGGACAAAAGATGTTCAGTCACGGCCTACCATTGCTCTCATCCACTCAAAGTTGACGTCTGTGCTCGACGAAATCTACACTAGCCAACAGTACCTACAGTTGTCACCTTTACACACACAGTAAGTGGAATTTTTTGCTTTAGTTTTTATGTTTTTCATAAATTATGATCCAAATTATTCTCAATTCTAAGCATTATGATACAAATAAATCAAAAATAACACTTACCAGGTGGATAAAGCCTCTTCATGTTATTTATCAAGAAAAAGAGTAAATAAATCGTTCAAAACTTCCGTCATTGTTAGATAATTCCACAACAAACTACCTTACTTTGGTTTCAGCATCAGGACTGGTTTCTTTCGTCAGCGCCTCATTCATCCTGTACAGATTTGCTCGGTTCTCATTCTGTCGTCCAGTCTTTTCCAGACTCCTAGTTCTCCTGAGTAGCGGAGCCGATTATTATTCAATTACATACCGATGATGAAAAAAAATTGAAATACAAAGTCGTCAAAATTGAACAATAAAATTACTTACAGCAACTTAGTTTAAAATCTTCTTTCTTTCTAGTCTTCCGGGAGTAACCAAATTATTTCATATTTAAGAAGTTTATATGTACAACCTTAAAAAAACGCACCTAGAATACGTGAATCTATTTGGTGAAATTTAAGCTAATGAGTACAGAAACTATCGAAACTCTAAAAAACCGATCCGCACAATTCAAACACAGGAAGATCCAACTAATTTTCTCTTCATCAATTTGCATCTCCTCTCTGTGCACGCTTACCAGTATCTATTGAATAATGAAAAGCAATTACACTTAAATATATGCGTTTAAAATAGTGATAGTAAATCGGCTACTGACAACGAACCCCATTCAGACCTTATCCTCCAAAATTCGTTTCACATACTCTCTGCTATTCCTCGTTTTATACGAGTGGTGTGGTGATCGTCGTCTATCGCTTCCCGGCGTGACTTAAATTCATTCCAGTTACATTTGAGTAACCAATTCCATCGTTGTGTAACAAAAATTTGTACGAATGCTATGGAAGGGAAATTCCAATATCAAGTTCAGGACATAGCGACTTCCGGTTACGTTTGGAATTCTTGTGAAATAAGCAATTTTATTGAATGAGCTTCGAGTAAGCGGGACTACTTGATGTTTTGTGTACCACATTTATTTGATTATCTGGATTGATTTTAATCCTTAACTATTTTAACGATTGATAATTATCTTGGCGTTAGATTTCGGTGATGTTGGTCATCAGTACGACCTTTACTTTTTATAGTTTTGATTACAGAAATGTACGAAGTCAACAGTGGTGCAATACACTTTTTTGTATTGAAAGCTTAAATTAATAAATTCATTTTCCATTATTCAACGACTATAATAATTCAGGTACCAAAACTCCGTTACCGAGTATTTCGCTTGTTTTTGATACGGGATGCAATGTTAAACAACAGCGTTGTTTGTTTTCCGGCTACTAATGCGAAATTTTATTAGGTTGATTACCTAACTTTGAAAACAGGGCAAAAATATGGCAAAATAAAATTATTTTCCAGATTTATACAAGCGCATTTCCTATCTTTGTATGTTTGAGATAGAAAGCCATGAGAGTCATGTAAACTTTGTTTACCCAAATGTTTTATCTACTTTAGTTCAAATTTCGCTGGTAATAGAATAACATTTGGAGATAAATACATCTAGTTCAGTTGTCCACAGTAGAAGTATTTGAATTATTAAAATCCACTTAACTTATATTGAGTGGCCGAGAATATTGAAATTGTGAGTACCGTATTAATGTAACCAAAGCAGGACACGTTACTGACTCATAAATCGACTCCAAGTGGATTTTGTTTGAAGTTGAACAGTCAGAAAAGTACCCTGCTATAAATCAATCAACCATTTTACTACTAATCCAACGTTTGACGGTATTTCTTGACTAGGTGCTTTGAACACATTCACTCAGAAAAATTTTCTTGTTTGATTCACACGCAGTTTTGTGGTCCTTAAACATTAAAATGGTAAAGTTGTCAAGACAAATATTTGATTTTTAATTTTCCGTGGCGCAAACACTTCATATGACAAATATCAAACTCAACTTGTTTGGGAAAATCTACCTGCTTAAGTTATAAGGATCGGGTACGGAGTGAAACGCCTAATTCCGTATTAGGTCACTGCTCTTCACCTCCGCAGGCCTTTTCCCTTTCCCTAATTTATTTCCTTGGTGTAAATACACTCCGTTGCTATGATGTAATTATGAGAATCAAATAATACGGCCAAAAATAACTAAAGTCAACTGCAGGAAGTTATATAATATCTAATAAGGTATAT
>JAQGBV010000925.1:0-19992 GCA_034698685.1 Isotomurus pseudopalustris
TAAGCTAAAATTGTATTCCAAGCCAAATAAAACAGTCAAAATTTCGGAATTCCAAATTATCAAACAAGTGGGTGTCTTAACTTTAAACTATTTATAATTTAAGGTTACATTTCTTGAATGATCATAAGCAGAACAATATTTAACATGTACTCGTATACTTAAGCCCCAATTAATGTTCCGTCTCACTGACATCTTACATGAATTAAATCCTCACAGGAAACTGCACAAATTGAAGAAGATGACGGATGTATCAATAAACTTCACGAAACCTTTTAAATCCCATTTATCGTTACTGTGGTAGTTGTGGGTACACTTGAGCTGTGTGGAATGGTGTTCTCTGTATTTGTCTTCAGAGCAGCTTTGTATGACTATGTTCCTTAAGAGTCCTCACTTCAACACTTCATGCCAAAGGATATTCTGACAGCTGTTACAGCCGCAAAACTGAACACTCCAATTTGAATTCTGTCATTCTGTCATTAACATTTCCAAATATTTATACTTCATCGCTCGAGTTAAGTTTTGTTTTGAGAAATTACGCTATCAGTGACGAGTTGGAATGTTGCTGCAAGCCACATGTTAAATTCTAGTTTTAATGCTCACAAGTCTGTTAGATGATTGTAGTTGTAAGCTCTGGATTTAAAGCTATCATTACGTTAGAATTAACCACATGTAGTAAGGACAGAGGTTCATTTTGTATGCAGTCATTTTGTACTCTACACGTATTAACATCGCTGCAATAAATTTATATCATAGAATAAACAAACCTATACTTTCTTATGTCTCGTGATTTTCCATTGTTTGTCATATTGGCATCATTCTTCCAAGTTATCATATTTTTCCACTGGTTTTGAATCTTTTGACGATGCTACACATATTAAATGGACATTATAATTCGGTACTGCAGGAGGGAAGTTCTCTACTTCCTTGTTGGTTTCCGTGGTTTCCCAGGTGCTTCACTTATTTCGTAATTTTTACAGTAGTCTTTAATTCCATCGTGCGAAGAAATCTAATACCTACATACATAAATGTGTATCTAATAGCACATCAAATACATTTCAATCAAAACGATTATTCCTATCTATATTTGAATTTAACAAATTCCTTCTGTCCTGTTGTGTTAGCGCATTTATATACACGTTTTTTAAAAGCATAATGAATTACAGACTGAACCTGAGATTCCTACGACATTTTCTAATTTAAAAAATTGCCTACATTCACTTAGCCGTTATTTTCTTGAACGCACCGAATAATACATTCAATGGTATATCTTTAATGTAAATGCTTGCTATTACGAGGAATCTCATAATGACTTGTGTGAAACATAACGCAGGTGCGTTGTATTGGTAGTATATTTCATACGCGTGCAGCATAGGACATTATAATCCTCTTCATTTGTTATACTTTCAGTAAAGCTGTGTAGTTGAAAGCATAGGACAAATGTGTGATCATCATTCAGTACTTAAACAGTAGTTAATAACCAAAACATCATCAGTTGGTCTACATCTGTTGTGTGGTCAATGAATATTGAAGGAAACTTAAGAAATGTTGTATGTTGTAGTGTTGTAATAACTAGACAATGTAGAGCAACACAACAATAACAGCTGCAACAGACTTCCACGAAGTAATTCATTATGCTTATAAGAGTGACTTTCAGATGTGCTTCCGCTCGTGTGACTCATTCGTCTGAATGAGGAATAGATAAACAAATGGAAGAATTCAAACCATGACAAGCTTTCTGGGAATTGGAGTTGAATCTGTTCCTGATGACGTCATTGTTTCTGCATCTGCATTAGATAGGTACACTCCATTACGTATAAATGGTAAAACGATTAAGGTTACATGACTTCTTTCTGGAGTAAATAATACATAGCTCCTAACGTTATATTATGCCGATGTGAACAAAAATCTGTCTGAGATCACCATTCAACTACGACATGATGTTTACACGTGGATTAGGTGGATGAGATTAAGTATGGGTTGAATGTTAACTTTATTGTAATTGTGTGAAAGAATCTTATCAGTTTTGTTTATTGTATTTCATGTTCAAGACTTGCCCATGAAGCAGTGGTGTGCCTTCGGTGCAACATTACTGATATAATGAATCACACGCTTCTCTCTGAATGAATATTTATAAATAAATAGTCCACAACCTTATCCCGTTGGTATATTCTAATCTCAATGAGTTGGTCATACCGTCATACTGTAATCAGAGTAAACAACTGCTTACGTGAGTCAATGTTTTAAACGTAAGGTATCCGTACTGAATAAATCATCATCTGAGTGTGAGTCAGTCTGAAGTTGCTAGCTGTACCTAAGACTTTTCTTTCACCGTTTTTTCTTCTGTAGACATGGCTGGAATCGAGTTACCTGAGACTCCAAGTACCGTCTTAGGCTAAATGAAAGTTTGCCGTTTCCAAGAATTATCGATCATATCAATGAACACATAGAAACCCAATTTCAAGCTTCTTCTGTGCCTGATGGTGAATAATTGGAGTATTTTCGAAAGAAGCAAGAACACTTTGCAAGCTGGATTTACGATTATTACAAGAAAAATATTGAAACCAATAACAATTACACACTACCAAATTTTATTTGCTTTGGACGATGGTTTGCTGAAGCCTTAGTGACGCCTTGTGTACAAAAAGGGAGGTGGGATTTTCATGGAGCTAAATTTAAAAATTCGATATTTTTTGGGCTGACCCGAATTCGCTCCAAGAAGTTGCGGCGAGGAGACACAGGGACAAGCTTTATTAGCAGGAGAAAATCTCTCAACCCCGCTATTGATATTACTGTGCAAGAAATCCATAGTTGTACATGAAAGAACGTTTGGAAATGGAAAACATTCTTTACCATTTGTGAGCGATTTAGACGCAGAGGATGATGAGGGCAAATGGGTTGAATTGAAGATGTGTGAAAAACACTACCTGGATGAAATTGACGAATTTCGTACACGTTTAGATAAACGTAAGAATCATTTAAACTCACTAAAATAATCCTCAAAATCTGCTTTTTTGCATAACAATGCTTGATTCTTTAATTTCACTCACTTTAAATCACAAATCAATGTGCGAACAATTTAGCAGCTTTATTTTGCTTCGGGTATTCTAATTCATCCATGTCTCATCAAAACTTGATGATTTAAATTAATTATAGTTAGAACCCTCTGAAAAAGCATTAAGCTGTTTTAGTCAATGTCTTGTCTTAAATGTTCGTTTCGATAAAATTATCTCAAAAATTGAGCAGCGACATGCATTTAGACCAACATTGGGGAATCTTTAGGGTCCTGGGTTACAGAAGCTAGTGTAGACAAATTCGGTTCTTTTTTTGTGTCTATCCGTTGGTTGGTACCTCAGATGAATCATCCCCGAAGGACATTGCTCATGAGTACAGGGCAAAATGAACTGCTCTGTTAGCTGAAACTACCCACACTTGATTAGTAAACTATTCCACGTGTCAAGGATGAAACTTAAAATGAAACAATATCACCGAGTTCCCTTATCTCATTAAACAAACCTTTCAATTCATTCCGCATTGTGGGACGTCCTGCCTTACTTTCTTGCACTTCCAAAGCGTCTCAAACTACGTTCAGAATTGCCTTATTGTGTCATTACAGCACGAGATTCTTACAATTAGTATAAAGTCCCGCTCTGATTGGCGTAGATTCTGTCAGTTTTACGAGACTGAACGTTATTGCTTTCCTACAACTATTCGGAACGAGTGAGTTAAGCACAGAAGAGAAGGAAGAAGCTAGTCTGTCTGAATGCGTGTTGTTTCAGCTGCTCTGCTTATCAACTTCAAACACGTTATCAGGGTTATTGTTGCATGTGGCTTTTGGCATGAACTGGAAAGACGGGAGTAGTGATAAATGATGAGAGGTAGATCCGCTAATGCTACCTTACCGTGGGTTTTTTACATTTTTTTACCTCAAGTTCGTACTTAAAATTTATGAAAGCCTGAGGGGAATCAAGGTAAGGAACAACAGCACTTTCTTATCTTTAACGCAGGCTTATCACATCTCTACAATGATGAGTGGGTAGGAAAATTATTACCAAAAAGGTGAGGTGTGAAGGTTAGTTGAATAATGTTCACACAATTAAATTAGCTCAAAGATCACTGTGGATTTAAAGTTGCGTGGAAATCGTCCGAAAGTAAATATTACGTGACTTTCACATTTGCATGGAAAACAAATAATGGATTGGTATTTAATCAAGGACAATCTGTATTTTTATTAAATCCTTGTCCGTCTGTCAACCTTAACTGCTAAATATTAAACCCCTAAGAAGTACATTCGCAATAAGGACTTCGCTCCTGTCCCAGTCATCACTACAATTGTTGTGTTGTTTTATGATCTACTATAGAAAGTTTGAAGTATTCAAAAATAGTACCTTTCGGAACTCTGCTGTACAATCTCGCAAAGCGAAGTATATACCGAAAGCATAATAATATGTAATTTGATTGGACCAATAAAAAATCAAATATTTGGCTTTTTAGCCCAGTCAATTTGGGCTTATAAGATTAGTCTGATGTCTGTCTGTGCGCTGTATCCGCGATAACTCAAGAACGGCTTAACGAATCTCATTGAAATTTTGTACGTATACGTTTCACGTCAATACGAAGATCGTATCAAATTTTGGAGTCAATCGGTTGACCCAGTAACCGGTGGGGGTCAAAAAGGTTCGATTCGAGTGTTTCTTGCCATTCTTGCGCTTCCAATTGGTCGATTTGGATACAACTGTGAAAAGTCAGTCGAATAAGAAACAAAAAGTTTCTAAGAGCGACTGTTCGTCTTGAAGATTCCGTTTCTTAATAAACCAGACCAGAGGTAGTATTTTGCTTCCAATTAGCCGATTTGAATAGTTTCGTGAAATAATTTTGATATGATTCAGGAGTATATATTAAAGTCGACTTTTTTGAAGCAATCGTTCCAGTATTGAGCCAGAAGGGTCTTTCTATAGATATTCTATCCGTATTAATATTTCCCATGGCAAATGGGTTCAAATTGTCTGGGCTATTGAGACTGCTTGGCATAAAGTTTTTTTTTATCTTTGCTTTGTTTACACTGTGAATTGGATATGAAAATGTTAAATGTAAATTTAACTGTGATAAGGAAGCAGTGAGCTTCTTATCTACTTGAGCGACGAATGTGCCCACAATGTCACAAATCTTTCTGATCTGAACTTCAATGTTAGTCTTGATCAGCACAAAATATAGTGTTTATTAATATTGTGCGAGTAAGAGAAATAATGAATCTGGTTCCTTGAAAAACAAAGCAATATTTTTGAGCTCCAAATAAATTCCTTTTACATTTCAATGCCAAAGAAGTGTGGACCTTCAAATTGGACCTCATGTGACATCGCAGGTGGGAGCTGTTGGTCAAATGAATTCTTATCTTTTGATGTGAATGCTCAGGGTGCTTCAAATATTCAGAAATGATAACTTTCTAGTTGCAATATTCAGAGGAGAGACCAGCTTTCTTACCCACGTCCTCTTTAGGTACGAAAATCCACTGGCTGCTTATGCCCTTTGCTTTCGATTCTCCCCGTGTAAATTCAAAAAGATAAAAGTGTGAAAAAGCATTTGCATATTTTGTGGGATTAATTGGTTAAAAGTTTATTTCAATTTTAGAGAAAATGCATTTCTGTGTTAGGATTGTTGGCTGTGGTTTGCCTTGAGGAGGCTGCAGCGTTGTTCCAGGAGGGTTGCTATTGGGTGATCCTCCCCCCAATTCTCCCTGGCGACGTCGAGGGCGTTCCTCCCGGTGGGGTTCCTCCAGAGGAGGAGGCCGGGGAAGGCGTGTCTCTCCACTTCCTCCAACTCACCCAACTGAATTGCGCAGTGCAGAAGGGAGCCAATCGTGTCGAAGGTTTCCTGTAACACATTCGAACCGGGAGGGATTTGTTCCCAGAGAGTCTTCACCCTCCGTTTCGTCTCCTCCACTCGGAATTTCTGAATGAGCGTGCGCAGAAGTGGAGCTGCCGTGTAACTGGAGATGAGATTGTTTGTTGGTGTTCCCGGCTGAGTGGCCTCGTCTCCGACCATCCGAATGAGTCGCCCCCACTCCCCCTCCGTCAAGTAGAAACAAACGCCTGCCACTTTATTAACATTGGTAATACCGTATGAAGAGAAGGTCGTGGCTACGGATGCTTCGAAGAGTGGGAGGAGGAGATGCTTCCAGTTAGGGATTTCCTCGAGGACTGCGGCCATCTCCACGGGGAGTCCCACAAGGAGATGTTTTTTCACTGGGAATCCTCCCTCTTCCATCCAGTCCAAGTTGAGTCTGAATATGTCGAAGTAGAAAGTGAGGAGGCCCGTCAGGCCACACCCAAACTCCTCCTTCCTCCCATTCCTCGCAGAGAACCTCATCCTCCACTCGAAGAGGACGTCGTCACTGAGGAGGATCCTCCGCAGTTTGTTCTGTGGAAGGTTCCTCAGTTTGGCAAGAGTGGCTCGGAGGTCGCAGCAGCGAGTGGAGCGAATGACGTCACTCACAATCCACAGCAAAGGGAGGTCTGGAGGGAGTGGCTCCGTCAGAAGTGCGAGGATGGCTTGTCCCACGGAAATTTGTGAGACGAGGAGGGAGGGTAGAGAGGCCGTCTGCAGTTGTTCTTTTTGGGCGGAGAGGAGGAGTCGCGCGAGGGGCGCCAATTCCGGAGGACAAAAGTGGGAGTGGCTTCGGAGGAAGGAGGCGATTTGAAGGAAGGAAGGAGAATGGGCGGAAATTACGAGGGACTTCAGCAGAACCTCCCAACTCGAAATGTCTCCGATCTTCTCTTCGTTCTGCTTTAAAAACTGCGTCCCGTGGTCAACACTGCGGGAGTAGCGAAGGAGGAAGGGGAGGAGGGGGAGGGGGTGGGTGGGGAGGTGGTCAAAAAGCTGACCCCCCTGGGCCACCCACTCAATCAGATTGGCTTCATTTGAGGGGCGTGGGTGGCTCCTCCTCCTCCAAATCTGCGCCTCCAACTTCCACAACAACTCCCACGCGCCCCTCCTCCCAACCCCCTCCCTCAAAGCGAGTGTGACGGGTCCTCCTGAGGGTCTCTTCTCTTCTGTCTCCTTCAGCAGATCCTCCCACAACATCTCCAACACGAAGTCACCGCCTCTCAGTTCAAAAACAGTCTTCCCTTTGTCTTCATTGAATTTCCCTCTGAACTCCGCCAGGTGGGGGTGGCGGGGGAGGAACTCCTCCCCCAGGGACATCTGAGTCCGCAGTGGATTCCAACTAATGAGGTCCGTCCTCCTCGTCTCCTCATTTGAAAAGAGTGAGTAGATTTCCTCCCGGGAGAAAATGGAGAACAGCTTCCACGTCGCCTCAACGTCCAAAGTTAAGTTGGTCAAATCTGCATCTGTTGCCGTCTGAATGAGTTTCCTGAATTTGCTTCCCTCCACGAACTCCCACTTGTTCATCTTGTCACTCTCAATTGCCGTCAGCGTGAAAATGAGGTCGCCAATTGAGTCCATCGCTCCTCCCACTTCCTCCTGACTGAGGAGCAGTTGATTTTCAAACGTTAATCCGATGGCGACTGTCAACTTGCGGGAGGCGTTGTTGTTCTGCTGGAGGAGGAGTCGTCTGCTCCACCCCCTCTCCTCCTCCATCCACCCAACCAACCTCAGAAACGCCCCTCTGCTGCTCTTCGCCACGAGAGCATAAAATGCAGCCTTCAGGTCATCTGGATCCCCCTCAACGAATGTCGTCAGGACCTCCTGCGCCAAAAGAGGAAACAGACTCCCTCCCACAAAATTAACAAACAGGCGACTCCTGAAGTTGGAAAATTCGGTGATAAGGAGCCACTTGGTGGTCAGTTGGAATTGGAGGCCTCCCTTTGATAAGGCCGCTCCCACAAACTCCTCCACGTTATCCAGTTGATTGAATGGCCCGTAGATGAATCCGAAGAGAGTGTCCCTCACTCCCTGCGAGATTTTCGAATTCAAGAGGAGGTGTGCGTAGAAGAATTCCGCGAAGCTGCGGTGCTTGAAGAAAAGTCTCCTCGACGCTCCCCTCTCCACGAGGAGGCCGTAGCTGAGGAGCTCAGTCGCTTCTGGACCTGCGGGAAGTTCTGTCGCTACAACTCCAATGGAATCTGTGAATGCGAATGGGAGGATATTGTTGGTAGCATCGACTGCAGTTCCCCTGAGAAGTTCGTTCCAGGCGACGTGGTAGTAAAAGGGGAAGTTCCTCGTGAGTGTCGACTGCAGCCGCACCTCCGTCAAATTGTCTTCCTTCTTTATTCCCTCCTTCTCCACCAAATGCAACTTGTGCTTCGCTTCCACAAAACGAGAGTAGAGCTCAAACAAATTCAAATCAAACGCGCCGAAGGTCTCTTCACTTTTGAGGACGTCGACGAGCATGAAGAGCATCAGCGGATTTCCCAGCAGCTCCAAAAGAGACGGCGAGAGTTTATTTCGTAATCCAAGCAGATGATCACTTGAATAATTCAATTCTGATTCCAAGAATGAGTTCTGTTCTTCGGAGGAAATTGGGACGAGTGAAAATGATTCCACTTTAAATTCGTCCTCCACTGCTTCCCTCAAATGGGGGCGTGTCGTCAGGACTACGTGCAGATTTGTTGGTTGTTTGCTGAAGTTGAGGATGCGGAGGATGTTGAGCATCGTCGCCTGGTGAGTTGGACACACTTCGTCCAAAGCGTCGAGAAGCACGAAAATTCGAATGCCCGGAATCTGAAGCGTCTTTGAGGGGAGAAAGGGAGCAAGTTTAACGAGGAGAGCTGCAGCAGATTCCCTGGAAATGGAGGAGAGTGTCTCCTGGACTTCATTCAGATTCACACGAACTACAATTCGGTTGTCATGGTGATGAGTTCTCAGGTTTTGTTCCAGTTGGGTGAGTTCGGTGGATTTCCCCATTCCGGGGGAATCCACAAGGAGAACAAACTTCTCAATTACTTCGAGCAGCGTCTTCGTCTCTCTATTCGCTATGACGGATCCATTCACATGGAAATCGGTTCTTTTGCTCACTTTCCTCGGAATCGTGTTTGCAGGTAAACTCGGTTTCTTCCGATTCCACCAAACGTGTTCGTTCTTCAAACTGACTTGGAATTGGGTGAGCAGAGGAATAACTTCACTCCTGTCCACGTCACCTGGCAACTCGACTCCCCCGTTGTCACCCAGTTGACTCTTCCTGGCGACCTCCACAATTCTGTTTGCTCGCTCCTCTTCTTCCAAACTGATTCCTTCGTAGCTGCCTCCGTCCTCATTCTTCTTCTGGCGCTTCAACAATTTCATTAAATTGCGATTCTCATCGGCAACTTCGACCTAATTAAAATTATCCTTAGTTCAATTTCCGAGTAATGAGGAGGTTATTACTGAGGTAATAAATAAATGTGACTCACCATTAAGCCACTGCCACCTACGCTCTTAAGAATTTGCAGTGCAGAGGTGTTGCCAGTTTCTTGAAGAGTTTTCTTGAAAACTTCGAACTCAACGTCACTCCATTTCTTTGCAGTTTGGCTGTAGAGTCTTAAGGCTCGATTTGCATTTGATGCACTAAGGTCCAGCTAAAATATAAGATTCCAATTATAGACAGTCGAAAGGATATTTGACTAAATCTTATAATTGGAGGTGGAGTGACTTACGAATAAATCCTTTTCCTCATCGTCGATCAAACCTTTTGAAAGAAGATTAACGACCATGACAGATCCGATAAATGTGCACCTTGTCAGTTCCACCAAATTGGATTCAATCAACTTCCACCAACTGAGTTCTTCGCCCATCTTATTTCTTAATTATCTTCAAGATGATTTTTACACAGAATGTCAGTTGCTGGGACCAAAAGTTGTTTGCGCGTAAGCAGCACTGGTGATGTGAATGAGGTTAGCATGAAGAGGATGGGGAACCACGTCACATACAATAACGGTTATCTCATTGTCAGTTTATTTGACTTATCAGTTTCACGCTCCTTATCTGCTTCCAGTGAATGTGGCATTTCGCACTCAATGCTTTCCTCACTTTGCTGGCCTCGTTCAAAATTCAATATAACCATAAGGTGTATTAAGAAAGATTTAATTATTCAAGAACTTATTAGCTTAAGATGTAAATTTGTTGCTTATTCATTTCAATCCTTTCTAATTCACGCTTCGGTTGATTTTAAAAATAGAAAATTGTTCCCTGAGTATTTGGCTTCTACTGTAACTAAATAAGCACATTCAGTCGACTCCTAGATGAAAAGGAATTTACTAATTGGAATAATACAATTTTTGCAATAATTCGGAGGGACTTAAAAACCTGATAAATTGTTTAGCTATGAATCATTATTGTGGGCGAACGAATGAAAACGGCCAACAAGGCAACTGTCGCTGTACAAATATTTATTGATAAGGAGTGGAAATCCCACTTCAAGTATCTCTGCTTTATCTCCAAGTGATAATAGTCAAAGAGAATGCTTTTCAAATTCTTGTCTTTATTTAGTTGGTTGAGTGGCACGATTAAGTTAAGTTAAGAACAAAATTTTAATTAGTGCCTCCATGAGCTTGTACTTCATTAAGGAAGAATGGAGATTTACACCTACATTGCTAACAATAAGTAGTTTGAACCAAATTCAGCGTTTAAACATAACAATGACGATTTAAGCATTAATTTCACTCCTATCTTACATTCGCACTTGAACGGATTTTTGAAGACACGGGAACAACGGACGTTGGTGGAACGCATATGAACAGAATCAAAACATGTTGGAGAAAAGATTTCAATATTGAGGCCTGTGCACAATGCCGCCTGCTCGTTGCCTCCCTTTTCCTTAGAGGAATAGACAAAATCGCCTCGTTTCAAAATGTCAACGTTTACAAGTGCGAGATGTTTAATTAAGGGAGACGCCTCTGTGGGAGATCATCGTACTTCTGCAATCTGGAAGCAGAGGTAAAAAGATTTTATTGTTGCCTGTGGAAACGTGGATTAAGTTAATGAAAGGGATGTTTCAAGCCACTCCTTGTTTTAATTAATTTAAGTGACGCTAGTTATTCAATTTCGTTAACTTCGTATTCGTTATTATAAAAGAACTGTAATAAAAGATGCTCGTACCTTCAATATTGTAATGAGAAGACCTTGCGCTTACTTTAATACTTCTTGTTAATAACTGAACACTTACAGTTAACGGCCGAAATTGGATAAGAGAGATTTACGACAGCAACATCCAATTCAGTTAATTTTGATTATTGTTAAAACAACTTGTGGCAGTGGCCGTCTCGCCCTCTGCCATTACCCTCAAAACCCCGCCATGCCAACTCATCGAGAGGAGGACTACATCCTCCGTCTCCGCTCACGAAGACATCAGTCGGTGGCGAGGAGAGCAGGAGACACATTCCCCACAACATTAGCCCAGTCGCTGTAAAAGATTATCCCCAGAATAAATGTATATCGTGTCGTTGTGAATATTATCCCGTGTTGTGTTGTGTCGACTCATTCCCATCCTCTCTCCATACTCTTCTAAGGACGCTCTGGACGGGAGACTTCCAGGAGCGCTGCCACCGACGAGGACGCCATAACGCGTAAGGTTTTGAGTCTCGGTATCTACTACCAGCTTCCCTAGGAAGGACAGGTCTCGCCCAGGTCAAGGGATAGTTGGGTAGTGCGTGCATTAAGGGGATTAGGGGTATTCTATCCCGCAAACTTATTATTACTCAATTACTACTGCTTATTATTAGAAAGTGTAGAAAGGTTTGTTGGCCTCTGTACGCTCCCTTGTGGATATTTTTGGCTGGAATATGAGGGAACAACTACAGCTTTACGGACGTTATGAGCTTTTGATTTAAAGCAGGTTGGGATTCATCATTTTCTATATGGTTCGGAAATAATACCAGCTTTCCAATCTGTGCACAACCTGCGAAAGTCCGTAACAACGTAGAATTTGTTGTTCAATGTTAACCATTGTTTTTATGTTATTCAACAAAATTATGATTAATTGCTATATGAAGTGCTTAAGCTGAATTGAGCACACCGTTTTGAGAATGTTTTCTTATTATATTTCAATACATTAAATAATAATATGATGATTCTTCGCTCAGTTATCTAATAGAGATATGAGTTTTACTTAACAGACGAAATTTAATTCTCACTGACCAAATATTGTATTCAAATTAATCCTTCACTAAGGCTGATGATTATTTTTGGGCTGATTACATTATGTTTGATTATATCGGTGACACTTTTAAAGATCTGAATGGAACACTTATTGATCAGATCATAATATTAATTAAGATCAGGCTTTTCCTGCTCTGCTCTTGCATAACCTACTGAAAGAACCACAAAACAACGTTTGTTTCATAAGCACAAAGTACATTAAATTAAAATGTCACGAAGTTTGCGATTCAGTGCAACAACAGTTAGGATTAATTTTTAGAATGATTAATTACTGCAGATTGAATGCGTCTGAGCACACAAACATTGAATCGAAAACAAACTGTAAAAAATGAAATTAAATGTAATCAGTTTTAGTACGCTTATAACATGAACATTAATATTTGGTTGTTTTTTCTTGTTACAAAACATTCAGCATCATTTGTACCACAACGATGGTGAAATGAATCACTCTGACTGACTGCTGGCTAATGTAACCACTTCAATACAAGGAAAGATGTTCTTTGGGCCAATTAAGGTTTCATTTTTTTCAAATATCAATAACTTTACAATAACCACACTTATCAAGTACGCAGTTGCATCCGTGTTTAATGTAAAGTTCCCTTCCCTTTCGAGAATAATCGACAATGTGTGTTCATCAATCCGTAGCTGCGACGAATTGCTCTTTATTCTGCATTTAACTTATTCAGTACACGTGGATAAAAAATCATTCAGATGTGGTCTTTAAATTTTCTCTGAAGGCATAAATAAACCGAGTAAAGGTTGTTTATAATATTAAATTAAAATTAAATGTTTTGCAACGTGTTGTGCAACAAGTTTGTAACAATATGTACAAATTGCATTGCACTATACGAAATGCCGGTTATCCAGCCTCAAATGTCTTCTACTCATGCTGAAATGAGTCAGGCAAATCCGGTTGGTCAAATCAAAGTCTACGAAATGACAAGGTTAGTTACAAGACAGAATTAAAGACAAATAGTTACGCCGATAGGTTGAGTAAAAAAGATAGGCAGTGCAACATCACGAAATGAACTTATGATAATAAGCTAATTTGAAATATTTGTGGTACTGAAATTTAGCACGTACGTTGTAAAACTTGGAAGAGAGTCAACAATATTTAATGAGGATAATCCATGGTAATTATTTCACATTCACAAACGGTAAACAAGCTTTATGTGGCGTCGCAATGCAATAATGAATTGAATAGACATCGAAGTTCAAAGTAACCGACTGTAATTGCCATAACAATCTTGACGATTTAAGTCAAGAGTTTACAGACTAATTTCACCTTAATCCAATCTGCTGACTGCATAACAATTATCACAGCTGGAAAATTCATTGATCCTTTGACTGAAGTAAAAGGTCAAAGGCAATTAAGCGACAATAAACTGTTAATCAGTTTATTTTCCATCGACCACCAAATCCCTTCCAATCTGCGGTACAACTTTGATACCCAAATTAATGATTGCTTATTGTTAACTCCCATGTTTATCAGTAGTTGACTTAATCCTTAGGTAATTGCACGTGCAAAGGTTTTTGTACTTAAGTGGTGCTGACATTGACTTACGAGACACTCTCAACTCATTTCTCCATTCCAGCAGCTGCTTAACAAAATACCGTGAAAGTTTGAAAAAGCAGCATGTCTCGCATACTTCAGGCGATATCAGGGATCTTTGCACTTGCATTGGTAATATCGGTTTTTAAATTATGAAAAGTAATTTTGAAACCTTAACTTAAATTTTGATTTTTACACAAATACAGGTTTTTGGAATATCCAGTGCACAAAGACAATGTTTTGCCCCTACCCAATGTGACAAGAACTTTGCATCTTGTACTGTTGGTCTCAATTGCTTGGGATCTCCAATCACAATGTGTGGATTTGGCAATGGATCCGAAAACGGAGCATGTGCGACTTTTCAGGATGGCAGCACTGTTTATTGTCAGTGCAACAGTTGCATTGGTCTTGTGAACAGAGTGAGTGACAGAAATATTATTTTGATTCCGTACAAATTATTTAATCATTTGTTGTTGTAGATTGGGTACAGTTGTTCATGCGGAGGAGGTCCTCCAGGACTCTCGTGCCCTTCGGGAACTTTGGTATCGTGTGTTCCTAATCCCATTCTGGGGGGCCTCATTGGAGCTGGCATCCAATATTCCTGTTGCGACACTGTCAGTGGAGGATGCTAAATGTTTTGCAGTTTATTTCTCATCTTAGTGTTGTGTCGGATGCTTTGATAAAAGAAGTGTTATTAAAATAATCGGCACTCTGTTAATAAATACTTTCTATGGCACTTAAAATTTAGTAATTGTGTTCCACGCAGCAAACCTAATCCTTATGAACCCTTCGACGAGGGATTAAGACCTATTTATGACGTTGAATTAGTTCATGATGCCGACCGATGATGTTCGTACCATTTATTTATAAGGAAAGTACTTGATGTCTCTATAATCGTCAGATTTTCAGTGACCTGTGTTGACATTTTTATTATTCGAAGCAGTGTCTATTCATAAATAATAAATGAGCTTTTTTTAATGCATTTACTAATTCTCTCATTTTACAAGTGTATTCAATCTGCAGATGTCAAAAAGAGACTACTGGTATACAAAAGGCTCTCTTGTGGTGTGATTAGCATTGATTGAGTAAACCTTGAATAGGTTGAAACTGAAACCTGGAATAGAATTAAGTCTTAATTCTCATCGACAGCTGTGTAAACGCCAAATTAATCTTTGTGGTATGAATTTCTTACAGTTAAGCATCCGTCCGTCTAACAGTACAATCTCACTGAGTGTGATAGTTGTGCCCATAAATAGCTCTAAAGATGCATCAAGGAATTAGAAAGATATTGCTAGTATATGAATTGAATTGAACACACGTGGAGAGAAGAAAGATGCTCTGAAGTGCTTTATGTTGTTTGAGCTCAAAGCCAAATTAAAAGTTCATTATGAATTCCTCTATTCTTAAAGTTTGTTTTTTGTGCAAGATAAGGCATAAAGCTTCATTACATGAGCATCATTATCTTTATTGGCTACAATTAGGATCCAACAGAACAAAGTCAGTAAGACTGTGTTGTGTGTAATTTTTTTGTTCATCTAGCCATGACTTAAGGACATTGAACTGTCGTGAATGAGTTGTCCGATACTGGATGCTTTTTACCACACGATGTATCAGTACATAAGCTTATCTGGTAATTAGTCATTGTTGCTGTAATAATAAAGTCATTTGTGATTTTGTTTTTTGTGAAATGTTTTAGGAAAAACATTTCGCAGAAAGTGATTATTGCGAACATAATTACCTTTGATGAATCTCATTAGCACTAATTACATTTGACAGGTATAAATAGAGTTTTGAATATCCATAAATTCATTCCAAACAAGCTTGTTAAAATTCTCAGGACGACCTCAATTGACTATTGACAGTTGACTCTTTTAAACTCAAGCAACATGAATTTCAAGGCCTTGTTCCTTTTTGCATTTTTGGTGGTCGCTTACTCAACTGCAGTGGCCCAGGTAAGTTTTAAAAATCTTATTTCATAATAAATCAGCATCGTAAAAATAACCCGATATTTTATTTTTTAAATAGGCGTGTGACGGGCATGATGCCCCCTGCACTGGCCAAAATGGCTACCAGGGGTCCTGCTGTGGAGGAATGCACTGTCAAAAGAATGACCCTACTTGGAAATACGGGCGATGCTGTGAGAAGACTTTTATTTTTGATAATAGTTTTTGCAAAACTTTTGCTAGGCAAATTCACAATAATTGTTTTGTGTTTCTAGATTACAACCCCGGACGCTAATTGAGAAAAGGCTTGGATTCGGACTTCTTGGAATTACTGGAAATATTTGCTTATTAATTACACTAAATTTAAATCCTCCAATAAAATCGCAAAATTCAATAAACTAATTAGTGAATGCAAGTTAGTTCGGACAGAATTATTTTCATACTTTAGTTTGTCAAATGGCTCGACAATCCCGACTAATTTACCACATTAATAAAAGTGTAAGGGAGTGTTTTTTTACCCTTGGTGGAGGCGAGGGAATTAATATTGCTAACAAAAAAAGCATGCGTGAAATGTTTCAACAAGTGGCGTTATTTGATCCCACCTGTACTAATTGCTTCGAAAAGGACTTAACGGACTTAAGGTAAAAGCATCACTGCGTTAAATATTTATTACAAACATTATGATCACACTGTTTTACGAATTTGACTGTAACGGCACCCATTCTGGGCCTAACTTGATCAATTGATCAAAATAAAACTGTGATTGAACATTTTCAATGCGTTGTGGAAATATATTTGTATTCTAAACTTACGCACACCATAAAACTTATCTCTGAAATCGGGTGCATTTTTACCATAGCACTAATGATTATTAATAATCACTCAATATTATTCTATTAGCTACATTTATTTTTAGGCGCTATGTATATTACTTCTGGCTAGGAACAGCGAACCACAAAGCAAAGTAAAGTGTGGGCATTTTTCAAAGTTTTCAAGCTGTAGATGATTGAGAAAATGTTTGTGTAAGATAAGTAATTTATGTCTGTGTTTGGAATATAAGAAGGTGAGTTCTCTCAATCAGAATATTGCTTCCAGTTCGATTGAGTACTTGATCGTTGAGATTGTCGATTGAATCTGTTCCTAATGAAACGCTAATATCAAATTAACTCTGTTCCTTCCAGCTCTACCTGCTTAATGTAGTCTGTGTCATAGTTACAAAATTTTTTCATGAGTGATGCCACAACGCGTGCAATTGCGAACCGAATTCAGCGAGGATAACGAGTTTTCTCGGAATCAAAATTTATTCCAAACTTAAAGTGTTCGTTCAAAAAAATATTGACACGTGTAAGAATTAAGTAATTAGAGGAGGAAGAGATGAACGTTATTGTAAATTGCTTGTAACTACTTATAGCATTTGTATTATTTTTCATTTGTTTTCCTGTTACAAAACATGGACCATCGCGTGTGTCAAAGCACTGATGGAATGATAATGTTTCAATCTGGCTTGAAATGCAACTGTATTTTGTAATCTCTGTAACCACTCGATGTTTCAATTTTGATTGACTACCGTATCCTTTAAATTAGCAAGTAGATTTATTTATTAATTGAGTAAATGTTTCAACATTCGGATCTATCTAACAAATGGTGTGGGAAAGTAACTGTAAAGATGGAAATAAGTGTAATCAATTAAGCATTATTCATAAGATTCATTCAGGCATTAAGCATTATGAATTGCATTTCTTAAGAACACACAATGTATGAATGCATTGTATTGGGAGTTTACGAACGGATTTCCTTCCGATTCCGATATAAATGGTTGCGTCAGAAGATTGCAACAGACCGCGGCACAAGGAAACATAGTGATATTTATAAAGACGCCTTGTGATTGGATCTATCAATATCAAAAATGTCTTTACTCATTGGCACTAATTGTTGAAGTGTAATGACATAAAATAAGCACTATTTATAAGTTTAGTGAATGCACCAAGAATTAAATTTCTCACGGTACCCAGACACTTAATCCCCCAGAAAGATTACAGGAACTGAAAGTAAAGGAATCGAAAGTAAAGGAATTGGAAGTAAGGAATTGAAAGTAAAGGAATTGGAAGTCAAGGGGAATTGAAAGTAAGGAGGAATTGAAAGCAGTGGAATTGAAGGTAAAGGAGTTCAAAGTAAAGTATGAAATAACTCAAGATCCCCGTATACGTAAAATATTGTCACATACATGCTGGTATATAATGCCATTCAATGTAGTATAAACGGGAATATTTAGTAAGAAATATTAGTTTAAACATTTATGTACATAACCGTCGGTATTCGTTGATAGATAAATAAAATCCGTTAAATTAAATTAGCACAACATTGACTACTCTCTCTAAGTCTACTCTTATCAGCTACATTCAATGAGCTAGTGTGTAATACAAGTTTCTTAACTTCACTCTCCACTCGCTACCGTTCTTTTTCATCCACAACGCGCAAACTAATTGTAATTATGAGCAACTTCAATTATTGAACTTTCAAGAAGTAAAATTTGAATTTTGAAAAAATGGGTGGTGAACAGGAGTAGGCTTGAGAAACTTGTATTGAGCACTTGCTCATTGCACTTAGCTAGTCATAGTAGTTACTTCTGTACTAATTAAAATCATGGACACAATGTGACAATCACACTGGATGAACAGTGCACCTCTGATTTTAGTGTACTTACTTGATACCTGTTACCGATGACAATCTGAATAATTTTGTAACTAATATTTTGTACTGAATAGTCTTGTTTTATAATCAAATTAATGGAATCAAATACCTTAGTGCATGTGCCAATATTTTACGTACACGCGCGGATCCTGAGTTATTTCATACTTTACTTTGAATTCCTCTTGACTTTAAATTCCTTTACTTTCAATTCCTCTTGACTTCCAATTCCTTCACTTTCCATTTCTTACTTCCAATTCCTTTACTTTCAATTCCTTTACTTTCAGAACCGGTAACCCCCCAGAAAACATCCCTCCACACTTCGTCCTCCACAGTACATCCCCACATAGGTCATCCCCCACTGTTAATCCCCTTCACAAAACATTCCTGCACATACAATTCCCGTCACGTACCAACCCCAAAACTTCATCCCAAAAGGTTGTACACTACTAAATGACGTTTTTAAAGTCATAATCAAGTCGTATAGTTTTTGTTCGTCAGTGGTCCTGACGACATTTGAATTTTATTCACTTAAACTATTTAATATTTTCATTTTTTGGTTCAAATTAGAATGTAGAAATTGGAAACAATTATGCCCATCAAATGTTGGAATTTTAAAATTATGAACACAGACATTAGGATTTAAAACAACGATGAAGTCTTTGAGAACATAAATCTACTACCCTACTTAAATGGACCTTGTAGGAAGTGCCCATATTGGCAATGTACAAAAGGGAGTTACTCGCAGAATAAAAATAGCCTACAGGGAATCTGTATGCCAGGACCTTTTCCAACATTACATCACATGACATGTTACGCAAATAAATTGTATTTCTTAGGAATGCATTCCTACCAAAATCCATCTCTCTATCCTCAAGCTCACACCCTTCTATTTGTAGGAAAGACCCTTTTCTACTCAAGCCTTCAGTGCCGGTACCACCACTTAAATTCTAGTGGGAGTAGAGAGTGCTGGTACTGGTACCAACACTGAAGGCTAGAGTAGAAAAGGGTCTTTCCTAGAAATAGGAGGGTGTGAGCTTGTGGATAGTGAGATGGACTTTGGTCACTAAAGAGTTGAACGAGAGAGAGCACTCTTAAGTATAGATTGTATTGGGAACGAAAGAACAGAAGTTGCAATCAAAGGACTGCTGATGACTATAGTGCAGGAAAAGAGAGCTAGTAATTATGAGGACAGTGTGGATTTAGTTGTCTACTCGCATCCTTGAATACAACATATCTTAAATGTTCCATAATAATCTATTGTGTTCTTCAATCCCAAGTCACGCCAATCCCTACGTTTACTATTAAAACACCACTTACACTAATTGTGTGCTGCTGAAAATCCATTCAGGTATGAAAATTAAATTCTAAACTTGTTTTCAAAGTGCGTTAAACCAATTTTTGCAATTAATAAATAATTGGTCTGTTTCTTGAAAAACTAGAAATCAAATTACTAAATCTAATTTATAACCAAATTGAAATTGTGTACTCAAATTTTGTCGCAGGTATGGCTGCAATCGAGTCAGGAAGAACAGCTCATGTTGTTTTGGACGAAATAAAGGTAATTTCTTCACGCCGTCGCCGACAAAAGCCGTCACTTCATGCTGGATTTGGCCAATCGATTCCGGTTGGTCAATTCAAGCTAGTCAAGAATCTTGAAACGTGTACTTTCGAACCCTACGACGGTAGTGAAGACAAACCCAAATTTCCGAAGATCATTAG
>JAQGBV010000926.1:0-19971 GCA_034698685.1 Isotomurus pseudopalustris
ACCTGTTTATTCGCAGGATCAGCAGCTTCCTTTCTTCTCTGTTCCAACCTTTCCACCCGCTTTTTGCAATTTTCTAGCGCTTGTATTCTGAGTTTCCGAGCGTTTTCAATCATTAGTTCAATCCGCGCCTGCCGTTCTGTTTCGGTTTCACCTGAAAGCGCAGCCCGTCTTTCAGCAATTTCAGCTTCAACTATCACAACGCGCTCTGCCTTTTCCGCACTTATAACACTCATTAAGTCTTCTTTCGACCGTAACGCACATTCAAGACTCTCAACTTCGACATTTTCCTCAGGTGCTTGGGCAACTTCACTCTTTGCTGCGGTATCAGGTACAGCAGTTGCTTGTTTAGATGTCGATTGCTGTGCTTGCTGCTGAGGTTTACTGCCTTGGATTCGCGAGTTGAAAATATCACTGACTCGAACTGCCCATTCCTCCAGAGTCTCTTCAGGGTCCTTTTTCTCGTCTTCATCGGAGGAGTCACTTTCCATTCGGCTGTCGTTGTCGTCCTGGTCCTTATCCAATTCAGCATCACCTTCATTTGTGCTTTCTTCATCCTGGTCTTCATTCCCTGAGGAACGAATTCCATCCAACTCACCGTCCTGATTCTACGTGCGTTTTAAAAACACAGCTATTTCAAGTCTCGCTAGTCTCGTCCAATCGCTACTGTTAGTTTTATCAACTTACATAGTCTCCTTGTGACATTATGGGATGTTCGGATATGCCTCCCACTTTCTTCATCTTCTTCATTGTTTCATACTGTCTCCTTTCGTTTTCTACTCCAACTTCTACTGCAAACGCTTCTCGGACCAAAATTTCCTTCAGCTTGCGCTCATCGGGAGTCTCAGGAGCTAACCACGGTTTTCTGCCCATCCCAAACTTTCGAAATTCAAGCTCCTTTGCCAAGCGCTTCTCGCGGTCCAGTGGGGTCTCAAGGGCCATTCTAATTTTATTTCTGATCTGATTTTTAAGGTAAGTAAGAATGAACTGTTCCCCCTCCTCCGTTAAAGTTGTCTCAGAAGCACCTTTTTTGCGCTGGTATATCCGTCTATGCTTATCCCTGTCCTTCAGCCGCAGTAGCTCCTTTTCATGCATCGGCAAAGCAGCTCGTTTTAAGCGTTGGCGCATTGCGTTCCTCCTTCGGTGACTGTCCTTTTCTTCTGGAGTCATGTTCGCCCTTCTGGCTTTATCTCGCTCCGCTTTGGCTTTCCGCTGCTGCACTGTTAAGACTCTCTGGCAATCTCGCTTGATATCCTTCCTAGCCTCGTGTCGCATGCTGGCAGTCTGTTTTGAAAGAACCGAGGGTGAAACTTGAGTTTCTCGTCTTCCTGACCTCAGCGTTCGAGGTTCCGGTTCCCGTGCAGGCTGTGGTTCTGGTGCTGGAACAGCAGCTTCTGGCCCTTTTGTCACTATCACAAGGATCGGAACCTGTAGCCTCACTACCTGCCCCTGAGTGCGTCCCTCCATTTTTTACTGTAGACGGTAAATTATTTCAAAACTGGAGGATTACAGAACTACAGGCGAAAGTCGAAAAGACAACTCCATGAGTAGAGGAAAAACACGTTGCTTCACTTTGTTGTTGATTTCCAGAGACTTCCAAGTGTGGAGTTTTGCATGCCGCTCAAATTGACAGTTTCTTTATGCCCCAGGGTTCGCAGTTACCTTTACAGGCTAACCTAACAGAGATTTACTTCAGGACCACAAAAGACAAAGTTGTCTGCTAAAAAGTTAAAACTCAAATACTACAAGTTAACCCAATACAATAGACTCCACGTCCACACCCATAATGACCCCGACCTGGAGAATTGAAGAATTGACTGGGTAATTTCTGTTGCTTCGACTTATTGACTTTCATGCTTCAGGTTCTTTGTGAAGTAATGGCACGATCTCAAAGCTTGTCACACTGCTTCAAGCAATGAAATATTTTCGGTATTTTAGAAGTTCCACATGCATTAGGTCGCGAAACTAGTCAACCAAAGGATTTTATTAAGTGTATGAAACCAAACCAAAACTGAACAGCATATTAATAATACAACTGCTACAATAACAATAACGGCGTGATTTAAGGGGTGGGTGCCCAGTTCAGTCCTCGAGGCCTCAGAATTTTGAGGCAGCACACTTATTGTAGATGAAAGCGACAGCACGAGCTCCTTGAAGATTTCCATCATTGACGAGTTTCCCCACCTGAAATAGTTGATAATGATTAATAACGAGTAGATTTCCTGTGAGTGATAAGCTGTACAATAATAATGTCATAAACACCTACCATTTCATCCAACTGATCTCGTGAACGGATGAAGAGCTTCAAGTGCTTAAGCTTACGTTCCACCCTGACAAGGACATGTTCGATGAAACTGCTCTGCGTTAAATTGCGAGTTCGTCCGTCCGCAGCGACTTGGAGTGCCGCTTCGCGCTTCTTCTCCAAAACTCTGAAGATACGGATTGCTTCCTCTTTGCTCTGGTAATTAAATAGTAAGTGTGAATAAATATTAGCCAGTAGCTTGAGTGACGAGTGACCTTCTAAATATTAATTAATGTTATACCTTGATGATGGTGTACTCTGGACGTGGTTCTATATGCTTCGGAATTGGTTGGCCATTGTTGCAGTTGAAGTTGGCTTGGGCAGTGGAAGCAGAGGTTTGCGCAGGAAACGACATCTTTCCGATTGGCAGACGGCAATTTAATACGTCAACTTGACACGGTAACACGTCAATTGGCACTTTGGTACACAGCTTTTATATACCCACCTTGCATAACTTGCATCTGTGGTACACAGTCAAGATGAGTAGACAGACGACGGTCTAGTGATCTTGGTACACAGTCACAGTTCACCTTGCTGCTTGTTAATTTTTCTGGGCTTGAGTGAATATTTAAGTTTCCCTCGTTTTTCAGCGTCGCGGAGGAACAGCTTCCAAAATATAAAGTTCTAGGACAACAATATTATTCGAACATAACTGAGGAACTTCGACATTTTGACTCGAGTGTCGACGGAATCGGTGGTTTTTTCTTGCTTTGTAGTATGAACAATGGCAGACTTGGGTGGACACCGGTTCAGCGATACATGCGCTACTGCTATCAACTTGGGGGAAACGCTGGCAAATATTTTGGACGAATCAGAGAAACAGTTTACTTGTCTTATTTGCAGTGAGATTTTCCGATCGGTTGGTGATTCTAAAAATTCATAGAATTAGAATACTTTAGAATACTTTATAGCGAGCGGCGAGCTCATTTGGCTAATTGTTAAAAATTGTTTTGTATTTCAGCCGGTGACAATTACATGTGGTCACACCTTCTGTAAAACCTGCATTGAAGATTGGTTTGCAACAAAGGAGAATTGTCCTTGTTGTCGGCAGTCTTGTGTGGAAGGTCCGTCTGAACCAGTTTATGTGTTGGAAGAATATTTGAAACGGACGAAGCCCTTGATTCAACAGCGGATGTTATTGTTGTCCGAAGAGGAAGAGGCGAGTAACAGACGACGAAGACTTTCGACGAGGGGATCTGAAATTACCGTTTCTGGAGATGAGAGTGAAAGCGGAAGTCGACGAAAGCTGTTAGATTTGGAGGAAAAGAAGAGAACTAAACGAGATCAAGCCATTGCTAAGTATGTGTGCATTTGTGCCATTCTCGGCATATTCTGGAATTATATTTTGACACTATAAGATAGCTCTTGTTTTAAGGTGGTGCTAAATATATCTTTTACATTTAGGTTTATGACTGCTAAGCTGAGCAGTGTGAAGAATCCTAACGACAGAGTGAGACTGGAAGCATCATTGTGGATTGTCCGTACGATGATTTCGTCTGGAGAACCTTTAGAAAAGCTGATGGAGGATTTAAAGAACTTGAATTTTGATTATGTGATCAGAAAGTACTATAAGAAGAAGGAAGTAGCGTTTGGACAAAGTCTTCATGAACACGAGTACATTCCTCAAGCTAGAGTGAAGCAGTATTACTTTGTTCCTCCATCTGTAACGGAGTTATTGTGGATTTTGGGAATGATCTTCTGCACATGCATTTTGTATGGTCTTTTTACTGCAGTGGATAACACCGACTATCAAGACTTGCAACAGTCACTGTTGAGGGTTCTTGGTGTTTTTGGGTTTTATTTGGCCACCTTTGAAGAGTTGTATGAAAATGCGGCGTAAAGATTTACATTTTACATCTTAGTTAAATCAGTTTTTGTCACTGCTCTAAATTCTCTGTCAACATTAAACGAGTGTCAGGTATTCAATGCTCCAATTAAGCAGTTTTATTTATTGCATGGGTATAGGTGTTATATAGTCGAGCTTTTGTACTACGTCAGATATAAGACTAGTATCAATATGTAAAAAGTACTGTATAATTATCGATAAGCGTAGTCTTCTCTTAGCTGTAAATCAACCTTAGTTCATGAAAAAGCAGCGTATTTGTCATTCTTCCGTCGTATACGTTCAGACAACTTAATCTCCTCCAGAAAGTGCTCTGGATCGAGCGGCCTGTCGTTTAAGCAGCCATACATGGGACATCTAGATTAATTCGTAAGTTATTATTGTCATTAATCCACTGAAGGAACGTACTAATTGAACAAACTGGAGCAAAGTCTCATAAAGATTAACCTTATTCCAGGATTTTCCAACATGAAGCAGAGTATAGATTGTTCATCGAAGACGTGATTACAAAACTTATTCCTAACTGCATTGAATATTGACTGCTTGGTTATCGGATCTATTGATGGAAGAATGGATTCATCGTACTCTTCATCGTCGAATTCAACAGCACTGCTGTGAGACAAAGTGAGCGTATATTCTTCGGTTTCTGTATCCCCTCCTCCACTTTCTAAACATGACTGTCTCCGTTTGATTTTATTTTCAGAATCTGTTCGAGGTAAGTGTCAGTTCAACTTGAGTAATTTCAAGGTCCTTTTTAAAAGCGTATAGCAACAGAGTGTTGCTAGACTCTGTTGCTATACGCTTTTAAAATTTAGGACCTTGAGTAATTTCTTTAAAAGTGGATGTGATTTCATTACTTACCCATTGATCCAAAGCGTATCTGTTCTTTGAGAGTTAAAATCTTACTTTCTCCTTTCAGAATGTCATCGGTTAAGCTTTTCTCGTAGTTCGAGAATCTCTGAAGCATTATCTGTCGAATTAGTGTAAATTAGTTTACTACTACTACTTGAGCAAATAATTATTATTAATTCAATTAATTGTTGTGAGCTCTTAACTTACCTTTGATAACTTTCTTCCGTAGTTTCTGATGGAGGCACCATTAGCTGCAGTAGGACGAAAAATGGGAATGATAGTTTCTTTCTCTCGAGTTTTGTCATCCATACTTTCAACAGTTTCAACCTCATTTGGCTCTGAGTTGTTTCGGTTGGCTGTTTCATTTTGCCTCAAAGCTGAAGCAGATTCATCTGTTGACGGAGTCGATGTTATTGCGAAAGGATTGTCTTCTTCTTCATCATCCACTGCATTGTCATGTTCTTCGAAATCTGACGCATACTCGTCAACAACGTCTGCAATGATCCTTGCCGTGTTCAGAAAGGATTTCTCAGCTCGCAGCATGCCGATGGCAGCGGATTCTAATCGCTTCGCCATGTCGTCACGAGATTCCTCTATTAATGTTTGAATTGAGGTAGTTTAGTGACATATTTTAATGTTTTTAGTCGTGACTGTAGGTGAGCTTTGTATCAGCATGTTAAATGAGTAATGATTTCTACTTGCGTCAGTCTAGCATACCGTATTAAGGTTAATCGATTTCTTTTGCTCTACATAACAGACTGGAGAAGGAATTTGGAATGAACTGGAGCAGCAGTGTGTATGAACAGTGCAAAATGAAGTGTCTCATTTTCACTATTTGGTCGAAGAGTGTGAACCAGCACTAGCTGCTAAAGAAAAAGGTCTAGTTTGAATCTATTATCGTGTTAATATTCTTTCTGAGTTTTTTTGATTTAAAAGAAAGCTGTTCAAAGACTGAGCTTTTGTGTTTGTTTCTTAACAGGTGAAACGTGCGATCACGAAGTTTAATAAGCCGATTTACCTGTGTCACATTGAGCCATAGACTCTCTCGCATGGACTTGAATCAATCTAATACCATTCCGAAGCCGACCGAGAAGGTTATCGGTGGCAATTTCTTCCTCCACGTCCGACTCTTCTTTTGGTGCTTCGGTTACAACTACTGTCATCGAATTGAGAGGATCCGAGGTTGTTGAAGTTCCTGTGGACACACATCGCCTTGAAGGAAGAATATTGCAAGTTGTTGTAGTTGTTTTCATTCGTGACTTGATAACTGTGGTAGTGCCAGAATCATCAAGATTGCAAGACGTCCCAGAATCAGTGACATTTCCAACCGTACAAGACATCCCTTTTTCCATGATCAAATCTTAATCTGGCTTCTTCGTAAAACACACGGAACGAGTGGATGAATTCAATCAGCCGCAGACTCTTGTGCAATGTTCGTCATTCAATCGTAAGTGAATGTTGTCATGAAAAATGTACCTTACTTGGCTTACTTTATTATTTCCAAAAAGTTCTTCAAAATTATGATACAGAAATGGGTGTACAAAAATATCCATGTTTCATTTTGGGATTTGGGATGTGCATCTGGCGTTTCAGTCTTAATAGAATTATGCCGAATTCGGGATTTTATGAGGATAATTGACACTGCAGTATTGCAGATTGCATTGCAGTTGAGACTTGCGTCATTTCAGTTTAATTAAATTATGATACCTGTCTGTAATACGTGATGTGTGTAGTAATAAGGGTACATGATAGATAAGGAACATGCGATCAGTTTTGTTGTGTCATGTAACTCAGGTTAGGGTGCATTGGAGATTACCAGAGATGAAATACTAGAGTACAGACTATCGGAACTGAAATGGAAGCATTTCAATTACACTAATGCAAGGAAGGGTATTATAAATACGGGTAGTTATGGACCAAAATGTGTCATACGCTGGGGTGATTTTGAAGAAAGAGTTACAAGAGTGTGTTGTTTCGTTGCATTGTACTTATTGAATTTTTAGGAAATCGAAGAGCTTATATAATTTCGAATAATGATGTACCAGTCAGGGATCATTATTTCCATTGAAATATGAGACACGAAGTCATTAAGCTTAGACAACTGTTAATAAAATCGAGTGGATTTGTTTTCAATACTCTTCAGTGCAGCAATTTAGGGTTTCTGTGTGTGGAACGTGAGCCCGAATTCGGGCAATCTCATTTCGTTACTTGTAGAATGAGTTTAGAGTTACTATAAGGGTTTCCTATTGTGTGAGGGAAAGGGAGAAAGCACACGGGAGTTGTTGTGACTAACGGTATCCATGCAACAGGAAGTGAGATTAATCGTTCGTTCATTATTTGAAATCAGTGGATTTCGGAGTCTTCGAGAGGCAAGAGGTTCCCTCCTATAATGTTTTGATTATAGTGTACGTGTGTGTTCTGTAATATTTGTTCAAAAGTGTTGAAGACTCATTCGTAGAGGTTTCATTCACAAGTCTCAGCGTCTGTTTGTATAGTAACTCTGCCTGCTATCGACGACCCAAGACCTTCATCCTTGAACTTAAAGTCTCGTTCCACCAAATGCTTTATTGAACTACCCTCCTGAGATTAAACTAACTATTTTATCCAGAACACTTTCAAATTATTAGTGCAATATTAGCCATAAATATTATGTTATTACTTATCTACATGTTTGCTGGCTACTGAAACCATTCATTGAGTGGGAAAGTTACTGCCAATCAGTAATTGGTGTTTGGATTTGGACTAGTGAAGTCTTCGTGAAGACTCGTAGCTAAATTATAGCTTTGGATTGTGCCATGTTGGTAGCGAGTTCACGTCCGTCAATCCAGGTGTACAACGAAGTTAATGATGAACCTACTGCTCCTTCAGAATCAGGTTAGCTGATCGAATTAAGAGATTAAGGGAATTTGTTACGTGTGTGGGGTGTTTTAGTATTCATGAGAAGAATTATAATGCCGGATGGTAATTGTGGGCAGGATGTGTTGTGTGGTCTTTCGCACCCTTTTTAGATTACTTGATCCCTCGAATGTCAAGATCATGATACTTTAGCTTTTGTTGCGTGGAATAAGATCAGATACTACTGATGGTGAATATTTTATTAATCTCTGTAAGAATATGGGTTCTTTTTCAATATGAAATTGTCAAGTAGTTTGCGGTTTCATCCATGCATTTCCGGGCAATGTTCATTTGTGGGACCAAGTAAAAGCTCGGGTGGGATAGTCTGACTGTCGGGTTAAGTTTCTGCTCCAAGTCTACATACTATTGCATACAGTTAGATTAGTCACGCAAAAATAGAATAATATTGTAGGGACGATAGATCAAATTATTAGATAACTTTTGTGCATGTGTATGGCTTTATGTCATGATGTCCATCCACTTGCAACAGGAAAACACGATGTCGCATTGTCAGGTTGTGGTAAGTGGGAGATACTGAAGATTGAAGGCAATGGATCGCGTGTCTCAGCTGAGGTCTGAATCATCCATCTGATCTCGTCCACAATCATACATTTCTCTATCCTAATGGATTACCTTGTACCATTCAGCTTCATGAGTAGGAGATGATAGGCGGTTGATGTTGGAATCCTTCGGGAATCAAGAGCTAAAATTGATTTATATTTTGCTTTTTGTGGTTAGCAGATATCGAAGAGTTTGCGAAGAGAATTGGCATTGATCTTCAAAACGAACCACATCTGAAGTATCTAGCAGAAGAAGGATTACTAGCGTCTTTACCTGCCGGATGGAAACCCTGGTAAGTCTTTCTTGAGTTTATTACGTCAACACAGTTTTTGATTTGTGTGTTTTACTATAAATGTAGTAAGGACCTCAACAAAAATTCATACTACTATTATAACACGAAGACAAAGTTGAGTCAGTGGACTCATCCATTGGACGATGAATATAAACTCAAAGTGACCAAAGCTAGACAAGACTTGGCTATGAACAAGATTCAAGGCGTAGGGAACCTTGGGAGACCTCCAAGCAAGCAACTTCCTCCGCTAAAGAAGTTGGGAAGTAGCAAACCTCCAGCAGTAGGAGGACCGTTAAACAAGTTAGGACCATTGACTGGATCTGGGAGTTCGATCGGAGATGGAACGAATTCAAAGGACAACAGTAGCAGTACGAATTCCAGTAACAATGTGGGCGGGTCCCGTGTTGGAGGTGGCGATCGATTAAAGAATGCGTCTGAGGATAAGTCCATTATTGCAGAAACTTCTTTGCAGAATCCATCGGAGAGGATGGTGAAGAAGCCATTGGGTGGACTTACGTTAACAGGTTTGCATCAGTTCAATTGCTTAATGTGTGATTCCAGAGTTCATGGGTATCTCACTCAACTTTCTTAATAATTATTCTGATTGTTGCAGGAGAAGGATCCAAGTTTCTTAAGGGAGAAAATGTACCAAATGATTCAACTAAGAAATCATCTACTGGACCCGTCAGCTCAGTCCAAAGCAAAAGTAGCTTATCCTCGTCTTTAAATCAAACTCAAAAATCAGGTTTGACTGCACCCAGTAGAGTTAGTGATTCTGGAAAGAAGTTGGAAGTAATAGGAAAGACTGGGCCCGATGGGCTGAGTATTTTAACGGGTTCGTTCTTCGAGTTAGTTTTGAATTTACCTTCAGTCAGTTTCTGAGCAATTTACAATGTTTTGACATTTCGTGAATATCCAATTTCTGTTATTGATTGTTGAATTGTTGTGTTTTTATCTCAAGGCTTGTTCCTCTCTTGCCTGATGCTGGCGTCAAAGTAAACTGCTCGGCTTGAGTTGCAGTATGTAACTTTTTCAATTTTATTTGTTGCAGAGGAAGAAAGAAAAGTGATAGAAGAGTTGCAAGGGAACACGATTTCCAATTCCAAACCGAGTGTGAAGTTTCAACTTGAAGATAATGTGGAGATTAAGTTTCATAAGCCAAGAGAGGAAGATGTGAGAAAAATTCGGACTTTTGCTTTATTTTGTTTTACTTCATAATTTTACTGATTGTTCTATTTTTGTAGGAAACCAGTGAAGAGGAGAGTAGCGGTTCTACAGGTGAATCAGATTCGAGTGGTTCTGAAAAGTCAGCCGATCCTCCTGCTAAAGTTGGCACATTAAATAACAAGAAGCCTGTTGTACCTGAACCAATGTCGAGACCTAACAGAATATCCAATTTGGTTAGCTTATCCCTTAAGTTTATTATCAAGTATATAGTAGTACAAATAACAACAGTGAATTATTTTCTTACATTTTTAACTATAGCAAAATAGATCTGAAGCTGCGACTGAGGCAGTCAAGGATTCGTTACGAGACAGTGTGGAGTCAAAGATTAAAGAGTTTCAGCAGCAGTTGGATAATGAGCGGAGGAAACGAGAGGATCAAATAAAGTAAATTCAGCTAAATTCAAAATCATTCACAGAAAATATATTGTTTTATTTATTTGTAATTTGTATCGATTACAGGCAGCAAACGGAGACGGCTATAGCGAAAATAAAATTAGAAAAGGATGAAGAACTTAAGCGCATTCGAGTTCAGTCAGATAGAGAGAAAAATATCCAGCTAGAAAAGATCAAAAGAGAAATGGAAGCCAATGTGTCGAGCGAGATTAAGAAAATTCAGCAGCAATTCGATAAAGAACTTGAGACTAAGAAATCACAGCTAGAAATCAAGCATAAAAAGGTAAATACATTCTTTTGTTGGGCTTTTTAGGAAGTTAGAATAATGTTTAATGTTCATGGTTCTAACAAAACACCAACTTATTGATGTAATTAAGACTTTAGACGAGATGGCTAAGGATGCAAAGGATAAGGAAACAGAGAATGCAGAGAGTTTGCTGAATGAACAAAAATCTGCCGAGTCTGCAAAGATGCAAGCATCGTTAAAGGAGCAGAAAGAATCTATGAAAGAAGATCACAAGAAACAAGTTCAACAAATGAAAGACTACTACTCTTCATACCTCAAGAACCTTGAATCAGGTTTCAAAGCAGAGGTGAGTGTATAATACTTGTCATTGTAACGTTCGACAGCATAGATGGAACATTCTTGTTGTCTCTGTTTATCTTAGGAAAACCGGTTGAAAACTGAGCATAAGACAAGAGTTTCAGCCTTGACTGCAAGTTTTGAAAAAGAAATATCTGAACTGAAGTCTAAAAATGCGTCAAGTATGAAGCAAATGGTAGACAAACTTGAAAAAGAGAAACATGCAAAACTTCAAGAGTTGCAGAAACAGATGTCAGAACTGAAGCTACAGGAACAGCAAAAATCAGTCGAAACTGTCAACACCGTAGACAAAGTCGTCTGTAAAGAAGATGTTCAGACGCAGACTGAGACTTATGAATCTACTAAAGCACAAGATGCCTCATCTAAATCAGTGAACGGGATTAAAAATCAACCAGCTTTACGGGATCCTGAGACTGGTAATGATGAAATGAAAGATCTCAACGCAAAGTACTATCAGCTTGAGAAAAAATACAAATATTTGAAGCGAGAGTTGAGAAAAATAACTCCGAAAGTATCCGAGACATCAGTGAAGAACGCACCATCAAACGAAAATGTTCCTCGTGCTCGTGTTCCAGCGTCCAAGAGTGAACCTTACGATCTAAACAAGCATGTGTTCCAATCGAATGATGAGTTACCAAGTTGCAACGAAAGGAATCTGTCTAGGGATGTAGAAGAAACAATCCAATCTTCTGACAATGGTGTCTCAGAATCCCATTCTGAATCAACTTTCTACCCCTCAAGTCATCCACTTCACTCTGAGAATATTTATCCACCTCATGAAGCCAGCCCTCTGCCAACTATTGTAGTAAACGATGATAAGCTTGTGAATGCCTTGGAATCGCTAGAGCTTCTTAAAGTCCAAATTTTAGCTATGAAAGATGAAGCTCGAAAGTCTGAAGCTCTAAAGTTGGCGAAGTCGGACACGACCGGTGATAAAATATCGTATTCCAATCAGAATCAAAAATCTTCTGTGTCCAGGAAAAAAAATAGTTCGGGATATGCTGGTCAACCGATTTCCAACAAGACTCAGTCTTCACGAGGAGATAGAATAGTTGTAGGAGGAATGCGAGGAGCTAGAAGTACCTCAGAATTGCCTGGGCTGGTAGAAGACTCCCATGAAGAACTTTCTCACGAAGTAGTGAAAGAAGCGAAGGAATTCATCCGATCTCAAAAGGAAAGACTCAACGGTCCAAACATGCCAGAATCTCCTGCTCGAACTGCATGGTCAACTCCCAACACAGTACGAAAAAGACCTCCGCATTATTCCGTTGATATGGATGAAATGAGCTATCCGCCGAGTGTAAACAGAATCCCAAATTATTCGAGCTTAAAGAGGTCTCCAAAAATAAAAAACTCCCTGGATCTTTATTCCGAGACTGAAAGTTCGGGAATAGGAAGTCTGAAGGACTTGGAGAGTCAAGAGAAGAAGCAAATCTCAAAAGATATTGAAACAATCTGCTCGTCCCTAAGTAATTTGGATCACCAAATGAAACTGATGTGGTCAGTAGTTCAAGGAGGAGGAAGTCAAGGAATGGTCGTTGAAAACAACAAATCTAATCTGAATGCGTTATTGTCTAGTCAAAGGAATAAGAGTGTTCGTCCTTATTCGACTGTTTCCACAACTCTTCCGACGACTCCCTTCACTTCGTACGACATTTCAGGACTCTCCCCGAGTAATCGAGCTTTACTTGAGTCTCTGAAAGCAGCTGCGTTGCCTTCCTCAAGAGTACCTTCCACTAAATCTACAAATCTCCTGGTCACTTCTTTGGATCAGCAGATAAAGGAATTCAATGCAGCCAAAGATAAGATTCTTCACCAGTTCGAAGCAAATGATAACAATACTCTCCCTAGATCCGACAGAAGTGGAAGTATCCAAGCAAAGACTAAAGACTTACGCGAGTGGTTGGAGAAGTTTTAATTCTTAGGAAGTTTACTTTTATAAAAATGAATTTTTATAATGTATTTTTGTGACTTGTGCTATGATGAAAGATGAAATTAAATCGATATCAGTTTACAGTAAAAAGCATTAACGTGATGGGTTCATGCAGTTTCTTTTTCTAATTTTTTGGTAGTTGTAGATTTCGTTTTAAAGAAGTTGATTCATAAGTGAGGTTATTCTGTAAATTTATTTATTTTTTGGGCACATCCCACACATTCTGGACTCAACTTGGGACGCCATTACAATCTAGCAGACTAATAAGTTACAGCAAATCATGCTGATAATTTTAAATCAATGGTCAATCGATAAATCTGAAGCAAGTAAATACAACGGCATTCCAAGAACTGAATATAGCTTGACTCGACTGCCTAAGGTCATAAAATAGCGATACTTGAACCAGAAAAACTTTAAAGCTTCATGACTTCATGAATGTATACAGAAAAAATGCATATTTAAGTACCATATTTAGTGTTGGAATGTAACCTTGCTGTGTGGGTGCAATTTGGGTCACCTAGAATGGAAGTTAATGAATGTTAGGATATTTTGATTTGATTGAGTTATAACTTTTCATTCAGGTCAGTCGGGTCAATTTTATAAGCTTTTGAGATTCTTGAATCTGAATTCTGATTCACTACTTTACTGCTGATAGATGTATCCCGAGTTCAATAAGCTAGCAATTTAGCAATCTATATGGTTTCACATGACATCGCATGATACGTGTCTTTCAATAATACAATTCCTACCAACATTTTAAATTGATTAAATCCTTGTCTGAATTTTTTCAAATTAGATCAAGGCGTTTATCAATCATCATGAGGAAGTTAACCGATCTGAAGCCCATTTCACATTTCTTTCTTTCATTGACTTTCTTCACGATCTCAAAGCAAATTGAAGTTGAATAGAATAGAGCAGTCGTGCAAAAAATCTAGTTTGATTGCGCTGTCTTTTATTACACAATGGCATGTTTACCAGTACTTTATCTTGATATTCTTAAATGGTATGTACAAATCTCCAGTAAAGTATGGGCAGGTCCTTTCTACACGAACTTGACTGGACATGGGATAACAACTTCCTTCAAATTGACCCATCATTGCTGGCTGACTCGAATTCCTGTTTACAGTTACACTTTGTACTTATCCATTTTATCTGCTTACCATTTCTACAAACCTTCTGATGACCCAATTTCTAGTTACATGCTCTACTGCTACTTAACTACGTGGGTGGGTAACGTTGTTGGAACCTTTGCGATCACATATCATCCTCAAACTGCAGCTATTACATTCAATGCTACTTTGAAATTCTTCAGTTTCATAGAAAGTAAGTGGCATCATAAAATCAACATCAACTGCATTCATAAAGCTGTAAGTTCCCTATGCATTTCTTTCCTTTTTCTTGTAATTGCAGAGGTATTCAAGAATTCTTCTAAACCTGTGCGAAATGCTTCCAGCATAGACTACTCAACATTATCGTTGATCTGGGTTATCAGTCTGAATGTCCTCGTTGTATTTCTGTCCTTTGACTTTTTGATTAATCCAATGTGTGTGATACATCCTTATTCAGTTTTACCTAAGCCTGCATCACCTGTAATGTTATTTGCTATGAAATTAGTGTGCTTCATTAGCGAAGTATTTACTCTTATGTATGGAATCAATATTGTTATCTTATTGCTTACTCATATTCTCACTCTTGCGGTCCTTGTGTATCCTTTGATAACTCAAGAATTGCTTTGCGATAGAAGGTCTAAGAAGAATAAGAAGTACTGCTCTGATGACATTCGCTCTGTTGGATGTCTCCCTGTGGTATTTCGAAGTACTCAAATACTCGTGAAGTGTTGGATGGAATTGTACGGACCTGCAGTTCTACCGACTCAGATTTGCTGTGGACAATCCGGCCTCACGACAGCGTATGTTTTAGTACGACATTATCAAAAGACGGATAACACGGTTGTATTCTTTTTACTCTGTCTTGGAATCTGCTTCCAACTTTATTGGACTGCAGTGCTGACAGTCTTTGGAGAGTTTCCACATAAAGGAGCCTCGTCGATTTATTCCTGGAAGAATGTCAGAGCGAAATCTGAGATAGATAAAAAGTATATGAGAAAGTTCCAGAAGTCTTGTCAACCTATTAAAATAGGATGGCCTGGTGTTTTTACACTTAAACGGCTCACAGCATTGAAGTATCTATTTGGGTTGTCGAAAAGTATATTAAGAGTTTTTCTTACGGTAGATAAGTAACAATAAAAACAATCTCGAGAGTGTCGTAGTTTTATTAGCAGTTTAGTTTACGTATAAAGACAATGCATTTTGAGTTTTTAACTGTGCGTAGGAATAAAATGATTGAATTAATCGATGTAGTAAAGCTTATTCTTCAGCGTAGGCATAAGCCTGTTCCATTTCTTCAGCAGAAGCCATTTCCGGTTCAGGTAAAACTTTGAGACCACTCTTTCTGGGCATTTGTTCTTCGTAACCTTCACCTTCCATTTCTTCAAGGAGACCTGTTTCGTCAGCTTGAGCAGCTACGACTTCTATTATATTCGCTTCCTGTGGGAGCATCTCCTCCATTTCATCTTCGTATTCTCCTTCTCCGTACATCTCCACGTCGTGAAGAGACGCTGCAAGGAAGATCTCCTCCACTTCTTCCTCGTCTTCTTCTTCGTTGTTTGGGGTTGGTGAAGCAACAGCCTTGGCCAGTGAAGAAAGCCTGTGGAACCCACAAACAGTTTGAAGATGTCCTTAGGATCTTAAAGTACCGTCTTGATTTAATGATAGTTTACCTTTGGCTCGCTCGAATCCTGGCTGACGCTGTCACAGCAGTGTGACTTCCACCTTGGTATCTATTCACCTTGTGAAGCTCCGAGTCACTAGTCAAATAAAAGAAGACTAATATTAGTCAAAATCATAGATACTTGGCTCTACAGTGTGTTTGTTTTTAGCTTACTTTCGTAGAGATCCGTCAGCGTTCAACAATCCAAGACACTTGAGTTGTCTTTCCATCATAGGCAAGTCTCTGCATGTTTGTTCACTGAACATGAAAGAATAACAACATTACGATTAAGTTCTGATTGTGACCTTTGTACTTTATAAATATGCATACTCACATCTTCTTCTTAATTCTCATCCTGTGGAGATCAAAAGCTCTCCTGGATGCGCTCGTATGTCCTGCAGCAATCGGTCCGAGTAGTGGCAAAGTAGGAGCATTTGTGATTCCAGAAATGTTGCATTTCCTGTCGCAGGAGATGCAGTTGTAATCCCTGAGAAGTTTCTTCCTCGTTCCTGCCGGGTCGGGTTCCTCCATTGTCATCTGCAACTGCCGCACTCTCTCATCCAACGCTTTGATGTTGGACTTAAAGTAGGTCTTCAACGGAGCTAACTCAGCTTTGTCCATCTTATCATTGACATCCTGGGCCAGATTGTCTGTCACTTGTTTCCAGTGCTCAGAGTTGTTGAAACTTTCGTTCACCAGGTCCTTGAGATTTGTACTTAAATCGTCAATCGCTCTGCCGAACTCGTCGTAAGACACTTTGGTATTCACATCTCCCTTGTCTGCCTTGTCGCTCATGACATCCTGCAGCATTATCTTTGTGACCATTCCTGCTTCCATTATCTTCACTTGGTCTCCAAGCTCCTACGAATCCATATTTCAATGATGATTAGAATTTCTTGGGGAAATTGAGATTTTTAAATGATAAAACTGCATACCTCAATCTTCATTTTATGTTCGGTAGTCTCTGCGATGAGATTTGAAAGGTTGTTGTACAGCGTCGCGACTTCTTGAGCTCCAACTCCACCAGGTCCGTCGTTGGTTTTGAGCATCCCCACGGAAAAGTTGGATGGGGATGAGCCAGTGCCTTTTGTTCCGATTGCTGTGGAAGAAGCTCCCACTTGGTATTTCGGAGGAAGTTTGATGAGCTTGTTATCCTTTGCAATGGATTGTCTTCCGGTGCCACCGGTAGTCCCTGCAAATGAACCTTGTGGAAGCATCATTGGCTTGTCCCAGGTGGCTGAGGCGATTGCTTCCAAGTTCTCAGCCGGGATTCTGTCTGTGGGGTTTATTTAATTTATAAAACTTGTATATAGAGAACTTGGATAAGTTTTCTTGTCGTGTGTAATGATGCTAAAGTAAAATTTGGAAGTAACTTACGAATCCTGTCGATTGTGTCCTTAGGCAGCTTACTTAAAATCGCGTCTTGTTTTAGAATCTTGACAGCAAGAGTCTCCTCATTGCTTTTTATGAGTTTAATGGCTTCCCAAATTGTGTCGAGTCGTTCGAGGATGTCGCTTTCGTCGAAGACACTGACTTCTTTTGCCTTAAACACACAAAAAAGCGAATTAATTAGCTAATGAGCTAAAGCTTCATTAGTAAAGTAGTGAGCATACCTTCATCTCTTCCCGAATCTTCTCCAAGTCGATTAAAACTAAACTTCGCATTTCTTGGAGTAACAAATCCTGCAAGTGTTTAGGGACTTGTGAGGATCTTTGCATGTGAGATGGTCGATTGGATTTGCGACTTTCAGCGATACTTTGGGCTCTTCTGTTTCCGTCTGCTGTGCCTGAGTGTCTTCCTTCGTGATCTGCAGTTCCTTCACGATAACGAGCGTCTAAGACAGATTCGTCAGGGAGAGGATCACTAGGGAATTCTGGGTCATCAGGCTCCCTGGTAGCTTTCCGTGGAGGTGGGAGAACATGTCCAGGTCCACTTCTACCAGTTGTTTGAGCGTAGGCGTTGCAATTAGGACAATTATCACTGGCAGGACAGAGTCCAACTCCTGGACACACTTTCACATCATGAAGTGGGGATTTGGCGAGTCCATGCTTTCCATCAGCCTCTGGAAACTGACATACCGCAACTCCAGGAGGCATTCCAGCAAGTGTGCAGACTCCAGGACCGAGAATCGCTTCAGGAGGTTCGCCCACAGCCATGTAAGGCAGATTATCTGGAATTTCAGAACAGGTCAACATTTTTAAAATTTTGAAGAAAAAATCCCCAATTGTCTACTAATTCAAATAGTTCTGCGCTTTTTACGGTCATTGGTGACAATTTCCTTGAACAACTTTTCATAAACAAGTTCCATTTTCTTTTGAATATCATCAGCAAGTTTCCTCTGTTGCTCTTGCAGACGAACGTATTGTTTCTGAAGTTCATCTTGAACTAAATCTATCGTCTCTTCTTTGGAAATAGGCGTGAGATTTTCAGGTCTGGCGATCTTTCCTTTAACGATATCCACTGGAGTGTAACGCTCTCTGCTGTGGCTCTGAGGATCTTGACTGAATGACCGATCTCTCTCCCGACTGCTGCATTCCTTTCCATCTCGCTGACCTCGTTTCTCTCGATTCTTTGACCGTCCACGTCTCTCTGTGTTGGCTTCGTCTGGAGACTGTGGAGAATCGGATCTACCTTTGTGACCACCTTTCCTTTCTCTAGAGTGTTTTTCATTTTCAGTCTTCATTCGATCCACCACGTCTCTTTGCTCGATCGTCATCGCGTTTATTTGGTCGATGGTGAGTCTTTTAAGCTGAGCTTCGCTCATTCGCTGGAGTTCTGCGGGAGGAAGGCGACTTATGACGGTAGGGTCGAGGACCTCAGGATTCAATCCTGGGAAGGATTTGGGTGGAGTGTGTTTCGCGATTTCCTTAACTAGTTTACGCTGCTCGTGGGTCATGTTGTGAAGGATCTCATCATCAAGATTGGCTGCTTCGGATGGAGTGAGTTGTTCGAGTTGGGAAAGAGGAATTCCAGGAATGGAATGAGGAGGAATTGAATAAAGATTCAAGTGTTTTGTGGAATGTCTGTCGTGAGCTGCGGGATGGCGGATTTCGTCGAATCTCTTCCGGACGTCTGGTTTGAGGAAGACCATTTTGGAAGGTTTGATATTGGAAATGTCTGCTGGAGAGAGCTTTTCTAAGTCTCCGATATTCAGGAGTTTTATTTCATCTGGTCTCATCACGTTTAAGTTGGGTTTTGGACGGTTTTCGGCTTGTCTTCGGTCGATCGCGTCTTTCTGGTCGGGAGTCATGTAGTGGAGAATCGATTTGGGAATGGCGTTTATTTCTGCGATGTCCATTGTGTTTAGTTCAGCAACGGGGAAGTGGGGAATTGTGTTGGGAGTCAGCTTTTTAAATGCTTGGGGGAATTTTCCGTGGGATTTGTCGTAGTCGAAATCTGCAGCTGCGTCGGATTCTTTTCCTTCGCCAGGACGGAGTCGAAGTTTCTGTTGGAGGGATGAGGGGAGTTTGTCGAAGTTTCCGTCGAAGATTTGGTTCAGTTCGGTTTTCCACTGGAATTGAAGACATCAAGAGTTGTAATTGAGAAGTTGTTAGAAGTTATTAGATTTAATTGAAGTTGTGTACCTCATCCTTGATGATAGCCAAGTCGTCTCTCAACTCATCAAGAGCTTCTTGAACCAAAGTGCATCTTTCGGAAAGAGGGGAGAATTCCATGGACATTTTGCTGTGTGACTGCAGAAGACTCTCTGCATGGTTCCGGACATCGTGGGTGTCTCCTCTCAGTTGGTTTTGGTCGAGAGCCAAGTCTTCAATTAGCGTGGCCATCTGGAAGTTTCAAAAGAAAATTGCTGTTGTTTTTATACAAAAAGGAAGGAATGGAGTGTAACAAAGGTGAGATTATAAAGACCTTTTGAATTGCAGATTCACAAGAAGCCACTCGATTGTTCAACTGGATGATTTGCCACATGTCATTAACATTGGCTCCAGTTGCAGCAGCTCCTGCAGCTCCTTCAATTCCAGATTGTCCAGCAGCTCCTTGTTGCCCATCAATTCCCGTTCCAGCGACGGACATGAGAGGATTTCCAGGCATTTGGTACAAAACTTCCAGGTTCTTTTCGAGTCTGTCAACTCTCTCCTCTGTTGTGAGACCTCTGGAGAAGAAATAAATCACTGGTATTCTGAATGTTATTCTTATTCAGTCTTATTATAAAGCTTAATTGGTCTAAAAACGAACCCAACAATTGTTTGAGTCAATCCACCACCACCACCTTTGTTGAGATTCCTTTTGCTTCGATCACGATCTCGATCTCGATCACGTCCACGATCACGACCTCGTCCTGATCG
>JAQGBV010000927.1:0-19964 GCA_034698685.1 Isotomurus pseudopalustris
TACTTTGATATTTTAAACAAAACGTACCGATATTACCGATTATTGCAGTGCTGATAGTGCCAAGAACTTGAATGCAAATATAGAGACTTGTACACGGGAGAAATTCATCATGTCCCTAATCTCACGTTCTCCCGTATTCGAGTCCTACGCTCAATCTTCAATCTGTCAGGAAAACAAAACACTCCACACCACAACTCACCACTACACATTACACACATGTGCATAAGCACATTTAATGCTTTGGAATTATTGGAAGTTAATACCTTGTTCTTTCAACTGACTACATTGTAGGTTTTGGTGTCAAAGTTGAAGACGATGTCGTCAGTGCGAGTGAAGCAGGAAAGGGAGGACCCTTCAGACCCTCCTCCTCCAAAGGTTTCAAAATTAGCATCAATGGAAGCATCATCGGAAGAAGATGATGATGGAGGCGCTGGAGTTCTCAGTCCATTCGAAAAAAGGTGCAAAATAAATAGCAAAGCTAATAATACTGTTTCTGAGCTAATACTAATGGATGGTTTGCGTTTGTTCAGGATTTTTGAATTGGCGAAGGAATTCCCTAAGGGGATACCAGATAAGATAGTCCAAAATGACATGCCGTCGGTGTCTGGTCCTGAACGTGCTGCTGCGATTAATAAATTGCTTTCACTGGTAAGTGTTATAGAATTGAGTTAAATGCTTCTGTTCAGGTACTAACGGATTGGTTGCACCTACAGGGACTTTTAGATTTGTATAAACAAGGAACAGAGCTCCTTTACAAAGTGAAGACCGTGACTGCAGATGCTCCTGATCAGATTAAAGATGCTGACAATGAGGAGAAAGTGGTGTTCGATATCATTAAGGAGGCTGGGAACATGGGAATATGGATAAGAGACATCAGAGTCAGGAGCAACCTGACAATGACGCAGTTAAACAAAATCGTGAAGTCTTTAGAGAACAAGAAACTCATCAAGGCAGTGAAAAGCGTCGCAGCTGCCAAGAAGAAGGTGTACATGCTGTTTGGTCTGGAGCCGCATCGATCTCTCACTGGAGGAGCGTGGTACTCGGACCAAGACTTCGAGTCTGAGTTTGTGACCGTCCTTAACCAACAGTGCTACAAATATCTTTGTGATAAACGGGAACAGGCGAATTCTCACCCTGTCGAGTTCGGTCTCAAGGCGAGAAGAGCGGTGGCTCTTACGTCACTAGAAGAGTTGTGGAAGTTTATTAGCAATTTAGGAATTAGTAAGGTGAGGCTTGACTTAATTCCGATGCTGTCGTTATAATAGTTTCTATTAGGACAGATAAGTAGTAACGTATTCATTCTGGTTTTACAGGTGGAATTGACTAAAGAAGATATAGCAAGTATTCTAGATACTCTTATTTACGACGGGAAAATAGAAAAAATACAGAAAGGAGAAATTGTGTTCTACACGGCTGTTGAATCGTTTGTTGGGACTACAGGGTTAGTGCAAGTTCCTTGCGGCGTCTGTCCCGTTGCCAAAGATTGTTCTGAAAGGGGCTCAGTAAATCCCACGTCGTGTGTTTATATTTCGAATTGGTTATCAACAGAGTTCTAATTCAAATTGGTGGATAAAAATGCGAAATAAATATAATAACCACAGATTCATAAATAACGTAAGCTTTCGACAAATTTTTTAGGTTTATTTCTTTGCTCTGAGTACAATCGTTTCATACAAAAGTCTATGCAAGTAGAATACCTGTACCACATACACCATTATTACATGCTTATCAGACGTATGACAAGATACACTTCCCTATAAGCTATAAATATTGAAAGCAGTATCTTACAATTCCGTAATTGTTTCCTTACTCCAGTACTCTATTAACGTACGTCCACTTAATAATATAAGAAGTGAGCGGAAGCTGACAGAGATGACAGAAGTATTGAAAGGTCTTTATTATTATAATTGCGATTTTAGCCTACACGATGGTAGCATCATTAAGATTTATTACATCACGGACGTGTAGTATTACTTAAACAGTAGCTTTCAATTAAATAGTTCATGACTTTCTACGCCAGATACCTTCATGAAGTAGTATTTATTATATACCACTTCGAAAATTTTCCATAGGAGTTTCTGACCACGAGAGGCAAAAATACTCAAGACATTGAATGCTGAACCTCTAATAATTATTATTAGCAGCCCTGTCTAATTTACGTTGCACTTCTTTTGTTGACTGATGTCGTGAAAAACAAAATAGTCTACAAGTCTAGAATAAATAGCGCATTTTATTATCCAGCATTCACCTGCAGTCTCCTTCGTTTACTTGTCTATTAGATGATATTCCAGTCATATTTATCATGAAATCCACTGAGCCTCAGATAAACAGATTTCGCCGAATTACCCCCCTACTGAAGTCTACACTAGCACAATCCTCAACTGTGAATATTGCAGCTGTTGACGAAGTTCGATTCGCATGAGAAACAAAGATAGGCCATTTGCGTTTGGCACCGATACACCTAATCTCTTAAGTTACTTACAGTAGTAAACTGCAACTCTTACTTCTATATCGCAATTTAAGACTAGTCTCGAAATTATAGCAGCAATGTGGGATTCCATCAACCTACTTAACTTAATATATTAAGAATAAGCCAGTCTACATTTGTTCGTGAGACTCTTTGCAAAGCACTTCAACATGCACCTAGCGCTTACTGTTGTGGTACCTGTTGCAAATTAATACTATTAGAATTATTACGTGGAACAAAGTCATTCGATGTAAGAAGAGGAAAGCTTCGATTCAAATTCTTACTAAATGTTTTCTCTGTTCATACATTTGTCCTTGTTCCTGGTCTTTTCGGACTGCTCGGAGGAAGAAGGAATTCTTGAGTCACACCCGACTGTTCATTAACGACTACAGCTGTCATCTACAATCAGACAACGAGAAGTTAGTTCAAAGTTAATTTTGAAAGCTACTGAGATGTAGTTTGAGGATTACCAATGTGCCAGCCGGAACAGGGCCATTTCCATTTCGAGAATTTCCATTTTTACTGCTGGAGTTAACGGAATTGACGCTCGGAGATGGAGATGGAAATACAGATCTTGATTGAGGAGCAACTAAGATCTTTGGAAAATACTTGCCAGGACGCCTTTCTGGCCTGCACGACGTAGTGTCCAAGTTCTCATCTGGACTAGTTCTGATTCTGACCACTTCTCCATCGCTCACAGTTCCAGGTTTCCTGTTGCTAGAATTGCCTAACTGCGTGACATTGATAGTTGTGGCAGCTGGGGCTTCATATTGATTTTCAGCTGGTCTTTTGTTCCGGGAGTATGGGCTAGTTGTCCCAGGCTGAGGTCGCGCACTTTGTGCACTAGTAGCCGCTCCGTTGCCATTTCTTACAGCACTCAAATTTAGGCCGTCTTGTGAGATTCTCTGCAGATAACACGTAATAATGATATTAAGTTACTTGAACACATAATCGGAATACTGCAGTAATTAGACGCTTACTCTGTAGAGTATAGGACTGAAGTTGGCACACATATTGAAGAAAATCTGACTTATGAAGAGAGCTGCTGTAATGCAGAATCCAACAACAGAAAATACTTTCAATCCTTTCGCTTCCCCTTTAGGACTAGGCGAATCCGTTCCACCAAGTGTTGTTACATACGCTAGTAGATTGATTTGCAGTATGAACATGCACACAATCACGAAGTTGATTGCAGTGCCGTGCACTTCCTTTTCAACTTTGGTTGGACCGTACGCAAAATAGATGTTATAGCGATCCACGTAGTGTTTGAATACTAAGTATACCAGACCAAACGGAGTAACGACTGGGAATATTACACTGAACACACTGAAGATTGCGAAATTCAGCATCATCCAAGCATACTGAGACCCAATTTGAAAGTCCCATAGGACAGATTGCCTGATTGCTGCTATTTCAGCGGACGACTTAGCGAATAGAATCTTGATCGAATACACCAACAGTTCAGGAAGTCTCATCAATTCTGACGCTGTTCCTAGGAATGTTGATGTACACACGTAGTTTACAAAAAGAGCTCCATTATCTTTTGAGAACACGCATTCCCATCTTAGGATAGAATTTTCTTCAGTGAGATCGTGTGTGATTATTGCCGTTAAACTAAAAAAATGGTAATATTAGGTACGTGAATCGAAATTGTAACTAACTCTAATATAAATAACATACCTCGTAATGCCAAGAGAAGGTAGGATTATCACCATAAAGATTAGAAATGAAAATACTTTAATCATTCTTGATCGGTTTTCAGCTGTCTTAGTCCAAAACCCCACGATTTTATCTGATACTGAAACCAGGCTGGGTAATGTAACAGCAACAATCCATAGCAGAAGAGTAGGGATTGTATCGACTAACAATCCAGACTGTATGTCAAAAAATATCAAGTTGTCATATACCCCGCTTTCATACTACATGCCTGGTATAACTGCCTAGTATAATATCAATGAGCTACTTTACCAGTGTAGACGCTGTTGAGTGAATATCTGTCATATTTATGCTATGAGATGAGTTGCTTAATCCAGTCGTATTGATATTAAGTAGAGGAATAATGGCTTGCAACAAGAAAACTGGAGTAGTGTAGAACGTAATAATTAGAGCAAGTATCACATTTACCACGAACGCTTTCAAATACCACGCTTTCAAACCACAGGCCAAGTTTTCCCTGCAAACAATTGAAAGTCAATAAATTTTACCTGATAAAACACCAGAATGCAATAGCGCTGAAATGCTCACCAGTAAATGTCCTGCGGTAGAGGAGCAAATTTTACAGTCCACCTTTTCGATTTTAGTTTACGACTGTATTTTGAAGATGGTGTTTGACAAAAAACCTGAGCCGTAAACCTGTAGTCGCTGACCACTCTTTCCGCCATATCTACCGTTTTGAAAGTTAAGAATGCAATTCCAAGCGGTTTTGTAAGCGCCTTTTCTCTTTCGATCTGAACTTCTCTGTTGTAACGAATTTCTTCTTCTGTGTAGTAATCGATTGCATCCACAGAATTGCAACAACAACAACAGGCGTCTGGACACACAGTACCACAGATGTACGGTCGCATAAGTGGCCTATGAGAATTTTTGGCTACAAAATCTTCCCAATATATCTTGGCTGTTCTAGCGGTTTGTCTGTAAGAATACAGTATCATCATTTACTTGCAATGTAACAACTCAATGTGGTAAATGCAAGTACAAATGTACAACGTTTTACCTGCTGAACTCCGTACTCTGAAGTTGCGATATGTCATAGGCGAAGGTTATTTCAGAAAGCTCTACATCGGGGTAGATTTCCCTAAAATAAACAATGTGTACACGTATACTTTACCATGATAATTCGAGAGTATAGTGGTGAATTTACACTCACTAGGAATTCAAGTAAAAAAAATGATATATGACATGAGAACTTACTCGAAGTGCCGTCTCAATTTATCTTCAGTACAACACTTTTTGCCAATTCCAACTAACATAACACTGCGACGAATTTCTCCTTCTTCCACGAATTTTAAGCCCCTTGAGAAGTGACGCATGACGGCAATGCTCAGAAACAGGAATGTTATAGCCAGTATGACGTGAACCCAGAGCAACCTTGGTTCATTCTTTATGTTGATTATTGTAGTTTGATTGAAGTTAGCTTGTTGATCAGATTCCGGAGTTCCTTGGTAGTTGATAGGTAGCACTATTACAAGAGACGTAAGCGTGACGATGGAAGCCAAAAATATGAGATGTCTCTGAAAGGAGAGATATTGCACGCAGTCGCTCCCACATTTATCCATGAACTGCTTATCCCTGAAACAACATAAAGAATTATATGTATGCAAACTTATAAGGCTAATTGTTTATAGCAATTCAAAAAGCACAAATTCAAAAAGTTCTCCCTTACGTTAAAGAAAAAACTATTCGTATCCAACTGAAGTAGCCTGTGTCCATAATGACACTGCCGTCATTCTGGACAATGCGACTGTAGTCGTGAGTTATTGAGTGATTTCCTAACTGAGCACTTTCAGGACTCTCTGAGTTCCCTTTGATCAACTGGGTAGTAGCTGACGGAGCTGGAGACTGGTCTAGCGGTTCGTTACCATTCGAATTAGGCTGTCCTGCAGCATGATTCCCGAGGAATCGATCCGTCCACCTACACAAAAATATCACCATAAAATTGCAATCGCAAATAACTTCACAACCACCTGCATTCCATATCGTTGATTTCCAAAACCCAATTACACGCCCTTTTTTATCACTCACCTTCCAGTCTCTCGTCTTTCCGTTCTTTGGACTAACGCGATTCTGCCGTAATTCCAAGCTTTCTTTCTCAACACAGAGAACACCAGTATCATGATCTGAAGAAAACATAACACATAATTGTAATTAACATTTCAAATTAAAAACAGTTCACGACATCAAATTTAAGTAAACTGACCATCCACCCGATGATGTTAAGAACCAAGTTCTGTGGGATACCATCATATCCGTTTAGGTCAGTTCCGAAGAACCCACCCTTCCTCTGTTTATACTTTGCGTAAATGTTGCATTCGACAATATCACTTGCGCTTTGCTGGAGCCCATCCACCGGATCCATCTTCAAGTAATATCTCCTGAAGGGCCCTTCCACGGTTGCTTCGTTTATAATAACTTCACTCAATGTAAACTATCAACCCTCAGTCCCTATCTTCACCTGTCTATCCTACAATATACTATATACTTCTACTACTTCTAAATGTCTATATTTCAATCAATTCTAGAAAATAAAACTTAACTATTGCAATAAAAATACTGACAAAATAAAGCCCTCTCAACAGTTTCAACTTTCAACTTCGAAAACCACCTAATATAATATATACTCTCCTGTTCGTCTATCCTACTGTCTATTAGATTTTCTACGAGATCGTCTTTTGTCTGTTAACTTTAGAAGAAGAAGATAGCCTTCCCTCCCTTATCTAATGAGTACTACTAGAATACTAGAAATACTAGAGTATAATAAATACCCTACACCCTGGACTCTGGACACACAAGCGTTATCAAAATCCTCCGTGGACGTGGACGTAGTTATAATTCGTCCTATCGCACAGGGAGTGTTTCCGATGATTCCTCAGTTTGGTGGGGGTGGTGGGGGCAGTTTTTGACACTCCCACAGCGACAACTAGGCCACAACGAGATTTCGAAGAGAGACACTTTTCAGAAGCAGCACACTCCCCTTGCGACGAAGGGGAGGATGACGAAGATTGTTTGTTCACTGGAGGAGCCCCACCCACAGCTGCTACTGCGTTGGGGGAGGATCCGTTGGCTTCGGTGAGTTGGTGCATCGTGTCATTTCTCAGGTGAGGACTTATCTCAGGTGACAGAGGTGACGGTGAGTTAATTACAATTAGAGGAGAGTGTGTGTTATTATCACAGTGTCTTGTGTATTTTGAGAAGGCCGGGCACACAGGAGATTCCCATTGAGGCGAGACTCGACGCAGTCTCCTTGTGACGTCACTCCTCTATGACAAACCACCACCACCATCACTGCCGAAGGACGCCGTGTCCCCGATTTTTCATTTTGCATACAAAACCCACTTTCTTTCTTTCTTTCCCCGGCTCCTGCCTTCCTGCCTTCCTCCACTCACTCACTCTCTCTCTCCCTCCTTCTTCGGGTATTTTCCCTTTCTTTATTCCTACAAATCCTTCCTTTATTTCGCCAGTGCTTTTATTGATTCCTCCTCAAATGCACGAATTCGGATCGGAATGTCATGATGGTGTGTTATGCAACTTGAAGTAAAGTGTATTATATTAGTATTGTAGTATTTGTAGTTTGTAGTAGTAGTAGCAGTGGGACATGAGGTGGGTGGGTAGTTAAGATTGTAGATTAAGGCGTTATCTACTTAGCTTCTGTGGGCTTTGTTCCGGAGAAGTATGATGAACAAGCTCTTTGAAGAAGGCTTGGGCTTGGGGCTGGAATAGGAGTTCGGAGATTATGATTATAATGAAGTTGTTTATTTGTATGGAAATCGAAATATTGGGCTATGAAATTTTACTGTTGTTGACTGTGGATCTGTGGAATGTTTGGTAAGAATGGACGTAGTTAAGATGTACGGGAGAAGTTGATGGTGCAGGTGAGAGACGTTGTGGAAATGTTAAATCTGAGAGATGAAGTAATTGAAGAAGAGATAGACTTGGAGGAGGTGATGGGAGAGTAACAATAGGAATGGGAGTGGTGCAGATTCAGATGAAGACATGGGATAATAAAGAAGGAAAGAGCAAATAGCTTTATAAAAAGATTTCTGTGCATAATCATCGTATGCAAATGTCGTGGTTGTGGTTGGTTAGATGAGATGAACTTCAAAGGCCACACGGAGAAATAATAATAGGACTTTTCTTGTGTATAACTTGACACCATAGAATAGACTATGATGTTTTGTGCAGCAGTTGAAGTTGTGTGAAAGATGCAATGTAGTGGTATAATGTAGTACAATTTAGTAGTGTAGTGTACAAGTAGCGCACCAGAGATGATGTGAATAAGACACTATATACACAAATTGCAATCTGAGTGAAATATCCTTTACTTCAGCTTATGCTTACTGGAGCACATAGTATGGAAACAATAGACAAGAATAATGGAGAGATAGAAACGCACAAATTCTGCTGGGGTCGATTCTTTGACTGTCTTTGAAATGTCAACGTGTATACTTGTAATGTTTGTCGTGCCCACATGCAGCGAAAGATGTACGTTATCCGGCCTTCCCATTTTGCATACTACATGCAACTACGCTGTTGTCATTAAACTTCAAAGAAATACAAACGAAATCAGTCATAAGATCTTAGTTGCATTTCAATCTATCATTTACACAGGAACATAACGGTACGTTTTAAAGCGAGATTTGAATAGCTATGGCTATAAGGCTTATATGCGAATTTTTAAATGTTCGAGCGAACCAAATAATTTGAACATGAGTAAGATAATACCGTCTGTCGGTAGTAGCTTACTACTATACAAAATAAAGTTGCTAGCATTTCTCAATTGTTGAACTGAAGTCTAATCGCACGTGTTTTCAGCAATGAAACAAGTATTATTTTGATGATTAAACATTTGTAAGAATGTGACTCTTCACCATTATCATCAATAGTCGTACATAGATATAGTAAGTATTGTGTGGGCGTTATAACTGGAAATCTTGGATTGGTTTAGCATCAATAATTGCCTGGGTGTAATTGTAGTGTAGGAGATTTGCATATTTTCATCCACTCATGCTGACATAATTGGTGTTCGTTGATGAATGTTAAGTCGTGATCAAGAAAATCCGGTGAAGCTTGCAGGGTTTTAAATTGCATCGATATCCAAGTCGTTCTCTTCATCAACAGCACCAGGGCGTTGTTTAGTTTGCTGCGGCTGAGCTTGGATGCTGGTAATTCTAGCTCTGTCATCGTACTCGATCTAGTTTAATGCACACACACAAATATAATATCCACGTAGCTGTTAACTCATAAACATCAATAAAGTATGCAAGCTTACCTCCACGTCATCCTCACTTTCTTCCTCTTCCTCTGAGCTCTCAACTTCAGCCTCCTTCAACCACTTGATGAAGGGCGCAGCTTTGGCATGAATCTCAGTGCTCATCTCTTTGCTTACATATTTCTTGCTTACTTTTGAATCCCAGTCGATAAGCACCTCTTCATCCAAAACATCTTCATCATAAAACGCCTATATAAACGAAACAAAAGTTAGATTCTGGTAGGAACTACTAACTGTTAATTTAATTGGTACTTGAATGCAATCTCATAATCTGCCTTATCGTAACCAATCATCTTTTATCAGATCGAAATAAAATAATCATAGAATTTATTATTTATTAATGAAGAAAATACGACACGAAATTTACGTACCTTAAAGATTAGAGGGACTTTGGGGAGGAGCACATCCTTGAATTGGTTTATGACTTGTTCGATCCCACCAAGAAGATATTTTTGGGCTTTTGGATTTTCGTGACAGAACCGCAAGAAAACTTTCTTGTTATTCTTAACCTGCAATTCAAACAAGATAACATGACATAAGCGCTACTGACTTCACAGTAACGAGTTGATGATAGATGTTTTACAAATAACTCATTTTCTAATTTGATATCACTAATTGTTCATGTCTGAATAACGTAATCATCGAAGTAAACTTTTCTGAGCATCAGTGCAATAGTAATATATTTTAACTATTGCACCTAATCCTCAGTTCAGTGAGTTCAGTCTTTAACATTAATCAGTTTAATCGTACCTGGAGAATGATATCCTTATCCAGCAAAAGTTCAGCCAAAATAATGGTAGCTTTGTTCCGAATATCCAATCGTTCAGCTTCACCAAGCAATTCCTTGTCATCTAATTTCCCTCCATCTTTGATCTTAGTTTGCAGAAACTTGTAGAAAATATCCATGCGATCTTTTTCCGGTTTTTCCAAATCATCACTGACGGTCAGACCTTTCACACCCTCAGTCAAATCCTTCTGGCGCATCCTCACAGCTTCTTCACTGACTTCTACTGACCAGTCATCGTCGTGGGATTTTCCATTAGAATCACCCCAATCATCATTCCAGTCGTCATCTTCATCTTCTGGTCGTGGGCTATTATTGCCATCAGGATTGTTAGAGTCACCATTTTGACCCTTCTTGTCTTTACATTTGTCTTTTCGCTTGGTCAATGATGCTCCTTGAGAGGCTGGGTTTGTATCAGGAGGGTTCTTTATTATGTAGTTGATCAATCGGTGACCACCTTTGATGATGCCCTGATATCCGCATGCTTTGCAGGCCTGATTAAGTGCTTCCTTTTTCCCAACAGATAGAACGGTCTCCGGGTTGTCACATTCGGGACAAAGAACAAACTTCTTGATGAATCCATCCAGTAAATCTTGAAGCTTTGGAGCATCATGGGATCCGTTCACGATGAATCGTTCATCCTTGAAGTCAAACTGGGTTTGAGCTCCAAGTTCACAGCCGAAATATTTTGTCGGATCTGATACAATCAAGACAATACAATTATTTCCATTCATTGTATTGATCAAAAAATTGTTTCTATTCTCACAGTAGCATGAAAAGTAACTTACATGTTGGAGGTCTTCCAAGAGCCTTAGCTATTTCAACCATGTTGACAATTACAGTTTTGATGCCGTTTCCTTTTCCTTCGACTTTGGCCAACAGCTTCGGCATTTTGTAGCGGTAGAAGGCATCCGCCACGTTGCGGTTTACGTTAAGACTCATGGTGAATTCTTGTCTTTATCTGATTGCAATGACTTGCTGGTTGAAATTGACTTCTAAGTCAAAAGGGCTCAACTTGCTTACTTTTTTGGAGAATCAAATGGAAGACAATATTGATACAAAGGGGCGACTTAAGCAACAGAGGAATAATATAAACGAGGAAGTAAGTAGGGACGACTAAGTTTTGCCGTGTATAGAAGGGTGTTGTGAGAATCCAGTAAGTTGAGCCGAAACGAAGGACTTCACGTTTTGCAGTAAACGTCTTGCATTCAAAAATAATAAAGTAGGATTTCCTTACACTAATAAAATCATATGAAAAAAGTTATCAAGCAGACTATCGGTGGATGAGGAACTGCAAACGGCTTTAGGTGCAGCTTTGTGATTGATGGAGCAAACAGCTGGAGCTGATGATGCAGTCGGATAGCTCGTAGTGTTGGTAATTGTTGCTGTTACAGCCGTTGTAGAATCTTGGCTTGCCGCAATTTCTGTCCTCTGAAGAATGACTTGGTGTGAACTCGGATGATGATAATGCTGAGAAGTCAATCCTTCTGCCCGGACCTGAGGATGGTCCAAACGGGTTTTCAAGATTGCCGCAATGGTTGCAGTTTCCGATGCCGACTACTAGAAAATTTTGAAGATCTGCAACCATCAACAAATAAGCTATTAGCTGAGGTTCAAACACCATTATAAAGAATAAGAGGGATACAGATAGAAGTACCATACCTATAATTGATCAGTTCTTGACGTTGAAAAGATATCAACGACGGACTGCATGAGTCTATAAATGAGACTGAATTTGGCGAACACGTCCCAAGGGAGTCAGGTAACCCTGTAAATGAAAACAGTCAAGCCTTACAGTAACAATAACGTACACCAACAATAGCGCTGTCCGGGTATTACTTGCAGCTGAGTTAAGCAATTTGCCTTGTCTCTCACCTGAGGATACAATCATATGAAATATGTACGAAGTGATGAATTTATTTTGCGAGTCGTGCTGTAAAATCGTTAGAATTTTTCCCTGAATTGTGGTTTTTTAGATTCAGAGATTTTTCGAAAGGTGAGAAACTAAAAAACCGTCTGCAATCGAAAAATCTATAGCAACTATTTACGATGTCGTATTGCGTTTCTATTCTAGAGGATTGGTAATAATGATACAAAGGGTCTCCAACGTAGGATTCTGCTTGAGTTCGAAGTATGTTACAATAGACTAGCGATTAGATTGCTATTTCACCTAAATAAAAATACTATTGCTATTCATACGTTGGCTAAACAAACGTAAATTAATGCGAACTGTTTAGAATAAATGTAGCACAATGTTCAACACTTATGTTCTTAAAATTTCTGTAACTACTACGGCCATTCATGCCATGCTTCCACACATTGTCTCACTCTAAATCAGCATATTATGGCAGACAGCGTTTTTTCCTTGCTTTAGCTCAATGTTACGTGTGTAAAAAAGTCTTCTAAAGTAAGCTTACGGAACCTAAAAATAAAATAGGCAGAGAAAAAGTAGTACTGCTGGTATAAGTATGGAGTATGTTGGAGAACCCCTCGTAACACACAAGCTTTACCGTGTTCCTGAAAGAACTGCATAAAACTTGTAGAACTGCATCACATCAACGAATCCTTATATACCTAACTACCAGTCCACCCGTTTCCTTCCATACGAATCGCAGCCTACATGAACTGAATCTGTGTGCTTGCTTTTACCACCATCAGTTACAATATCGACCCTTTCCTTCCAGTAGCACGACTACTAGAAGTATTCACCATTCACCAACTCGGATTGCTATTTTATACCATCTCCACACTCTTATTTTCTCCGTTTCCTTGCAAGTTCCAACTATTCTATGCTCGGGCAGTAGAAATAGGACGATGAAAGTTAAGTCAGCCAGACTCTCACCACTACTCACACCAGTCAGACAGAATCGTGAGTTGAGTCATACGTATGAACAGTGATGAGGATGCCTTTTAGTGCACTGCGGAGGTGGATGGAGAACGGAGAAAGTGCATTTAAAACGCGCAACTCGATACCTCAAATTCTGAAATAATTTAATGCGTCTAGATAGTCGTACTTTTCTGCTTCTATTTTATAGCTAACCTACATTTTTTTAATTCCACTGAGAGATCAAAACAATGCTGAGAACGTAGAGAAACTAAGCTGAATCAAATCAATACCTTCGTTTTGAACAGTTGTATGGCTAATCGAATCGTATTGGCGTATTGCACAAGTCCCATTTACACTTACTGAAAGTCTAAAACAAGCGAAGTTAAAGTATCGAAGAATCTTACCTGTTTTTCTCAATAAAGTCATATAAGATGACTGAAATTGAAACTAAAATCGCACAAAACTGGGGTCGCGCTTAAGCCCTGCCTTGAATCCAGACACAGGCAACTAAAGTTGTCGATGAAGAACAAGTCCCCGATGAAAGTGTAGTTAATGGCTTTGATCTACTTAATTCAGCGCTGAAGGCTGATTTCTCCTCTTGTTTAACTGAACAATCTGCAATTAAAAAGAACACGCAATAAATGAGTGAATCAAAAATAACAAAACGCAACCAGCAAACTCTTGCATACACTTGAATAAATCCACGAAGAAAACCCTTGAAAGTGAATTGGAATGTAACTTATTCTTCTATTGTAACACAGATAACACCATGGACTATAAAAACATAACCATAGTGGAAATCGATATTGTTTGTATTGAAGTTAACCAATGTAGAATGCATTAAAAACTAATGGCAAGGATAATCGATTGACAGCCGAACACAGACTAACATAAGTAAATGGTCATGCAGACATTCGTAACAAACTGACTCAGCTCAGAAAACCAACTGGAGTTTTGCCCCTTCACGTTACAGTTTCATGAATCTTGAACACGACCTAAAACTGTAATTATTACTACTGATATCAACATTAAATATCGAAAAAACGAATTTCGCACTTGAGGACAGACTATTCAGTGGGACAGACAGGCATCTGTCCTCTTCATGAGCGAAATGAGCAAACTGTTGACTTACATAACGGAATAGGACATAGGATGTTACGGTGTAAGTTACTTGCACACTATACTACCTACATTTACGAGGAACTCTCAGCTCTTGGTTTAGAGTTCCTACAGTCATTACAATTACTTGCAAATGATGAAGCTATCCAGGACGTGAAGTCAGGATTCAGGGTTCGTAGCATTCGCACAGTACACCCAGCTTCATCCAGATTGATAGTTCGTGGTATAGTAATTCTACTAACTCTCTCTTCTGTCTGTGTACCTGCCTAAAAACAGCCTGCCTGTCTGAGCTAAAAGGATTTATCACAGACCCTAATTTGCATTCCACTAAATCTTGTCGTCATAATAATCGTTCTTGAAAAAGACTAAATATAAGTATGACAAATAACTAACATCATAAAAGTTTTAACTCTTGTTATTTGCTCATCATCATATCATCATTCACAAACGAGCTCACAAGACTCACAAAGCTGCATAATTTATTATTGAGGCAGATAAAAATACTGATTAAATGATATCTATTTTATCCATCTTTCCTCCCTATTCAAACACCCTAAAGCTTGCGCGTAGCTTTTATAGCACCATCCAACATCTAAAGTATCGGCTGGCAAGAAACAACCGAAATCGATTTAACTAAATTCACATTACACACATCATTCTGTGTGGATTGACGCAATTAGTGATGCAATTCTGGAAATGCAGTCAACGAGTGTTTGATTAACTCAGATGCTTCAGATTAACGTTTCTGGCTCATTTTCAGTGTACATTGTACATCCTTGACTTTCTAACCTTCACCTCAACGTGCTGCCAATTAATTTTGGTCCTAGCTGTCGGCTACTTTATCTATGTCCATACAATCACTAATCACGTCAGAATCAGAATGTTGGCAATTAATATTTGAATAATCAGTAAAACGTCTTACATGTTAGTGAACGATGAAGTGATTTCCTTTCGACCGTCAGTGACAGTGAACGTCAACTTACTTGGGCTGAACTGGAACTTGGAATACCTGCAATAATAATTTTCAAATCACAAAAACGCTTCAGTTGTTTATTCCAACCAGCACTCTCCAATACTCGAAAGATAATGGTGGGAATGAATTCAATGGAGTGGTTGACACTGATTGAAAGGATAAAGATTGAGTGTATCGACAATTAGTTGTCCATTCTTTAACCTTCAGAGTTGAAGGAGGGAGAGATAAGGAAGGAGAGGTCTTCGTTCGATCTCAATACCAACGACGATTGAAAAGTAATTATGTGAGATGGTGAACTCAATTAAGTTTAAGGCTAACTATAGAGAGGGGAATGTGGAGCGCAGTTAGGAGGGATGATAAAATTAACTTACCTTTATTGAGGAGCAGACACGTTAATAAAGTGGAAGTGGAAGGCAGAGAATGGTTGAGAATATAACGCAGCTTGTTCGATGGTTCGATGGAGTGAGTGGAAAGGTGAGCGCAGCATGCAGAGCCAGAAAGACTTTCTGCTTCAAAGATGAACGAACCACCACTTCCCTCACTCTCTCCCTTCTCGATAGATGAGACCACTGCCTCTCCTTCCAACGTACGCAACTCACTCATGAATGGAAATTCGTTTTGTCCCTCACTATTATACAATAAATTCGATTTCGTGTTCCTGAATCTTGGTTTAACTTAATAAGTGATTCAAACTTGTGACTGCCTGTGAATACTAATGATGGCATTAGTGGTCACGGTCAGGGATCTTGATCTCGCGAATTGCAAATCTCAACGTTTGTGATTGGATGCTTTGTTCCAAAGAACATGATTATTAGGCTGATGTAACTTATGAATCAAAGTCATCATTCACGAAGAATTTTTCTTTTCTATAGATTTTAGCTTTAATACACGGGTTTTCTAGTTTCCTTATAAAAGCTGTGTCTAGATTTAGAAGTCTTCGATGATCAGATAATTTTTTTTGCATACGCGTGTATGTTGCTTCAGATAAACTATTACTTTGGTCTACAGTTACAGGAATTGCTCGGTTGCAGATGCAGATAGTTCTAAAAGTCTCCATGCTGCTGAGGGATTTAACTCCGTTCTGTCTCTGCAAAGCACCCACGCGTGGTTTACGCGTAGAACTTTTTGGGGATCACCTTCAACGATTTTACCGGCGGCGTCTCGAACACATGATACCTAATTTGGAGAAAAAACAGTTGAAGGTTTAATAAGAAAGATTAAACTTTAAAAGATTGAAATCGTATGATCCTTACCTGCTGAGCAGTAAAGGTGATGACTAGCACAGGGCCTTGCTCAAGCACTCTTCCCATTGCTAGGTCGACATGGGAGATGTCCAATATCTTGGATTCGATTTTAAGTCCACGTTCTTTAGCGGTTTTGTAAGGATAAGACATAGCTGCAAATGCGGCTTCGTAACACCAATCTTCTAATATCTGCGACAGGGAACGTCATTCATTAAGTATGCTTAATATTTCTAAAATGCATAAATTAATCAATCTCATGAAAATACAACAAAAGATATGACGTTACCTCTAACTCGCCTCTACACATGGCTTCTAGTATATTCGGAATAATATCTCGTTCACACGTTACAAGGAACCGTTCTTTATCAAAAGTAGGGTCTAAAGACATTATTTCAGTTAATGTATCCGATAGTTCAGTACGTTGGAATAACCCTCCCATAACTTCAGAAACCTGAAAAGTAATAGTAATGTTGCACGTTAAATTGTTAAACTGTACAGACGTAAAAGAATAAAAGCAAAGCCCAAGTACCTTGTTTGTTAGGAGTCGAGAAGCTTTGATAACCGGGTTTTCACTTTCATCAAACTGTATTTTCCAATCTAGCATTCTATTCACGTAAGGATTACTGTCTTTGAACTTTTCCCAACTTTGATAGAACTTCGAGTCTTTATGAAGTTCCACTCCCATAGCTTCTGTATTAGGAGCAATGTCTTGAGCATCGACTGAAGACGCCTGAGATCGCTTTCTTAGCTGAGCTGGAGGCTTATAAATTCTATCCCCTAACTGTCCCAAGTCTATTTCATCTCTAACAACTGCAGCAGCATTTGAAACCGCTTGAAATGGTTGGGTTGACGCGACTTTTGCACTGGCGTCGGCAACTGAACTTGCTACATTCTGTGCTGACTTCCCTAACGAATCTCCAACTTGACCTATAAATAATTAATACATATTATTTGCTCAATGATTGTAATCTTACTTACTACTTACACAAATTATGACGTAATTAATTACAAAAATCTTTTTCTTACTGGCTTTTTTCGCTAACTCCGAGTCCTTCATTTGCTGGTGAAGCTTCTGTTTGACTGCGTCAATCTGTTCCTTAAACACTTCAGATCCTTTGGATGCTTCTGATTCCACAATTTCGAACTTTCTTCTCGCCTGCTTAAGTGCATCAGATTCTTCTAATTTCTTAGCTTCCTCCCTGAACTTGCTAATACTGTCCTTCATATCCTTGTTCTTAGTCAGTTCTTGCCTGATATTGTCGATGAATTTGGACACAAATCCAGGTTGCTTTCCACCTCCCGCAGAATAATACCGTAGCTGCAAGAAAACGCCATCAGACATTAATACAAACTTTCACCCAATTTCAGTAGTCTATTTAGTTTAACTGACTTACTCTGCCTACATTGACGACGGCGGCACCCACTTGTCTTGCAAACATTGTGTCAAGTTTCCTTTTCCTCACAGAACTATAAGAGGGGTAGCCTACAGCATACAAGGCCTTCGTTGGCTCAGTTCAAAGGCTCTTAGTTAAATCTCAAGCGTCGTCAACTCAAGGCTTATCAGCAGATAAGAAGCCGGTATCTTCTGCAGCTCTTGTCACCTTTTCACCTTCGATCCCGATGAAACGTTCTCACTACAAGACAGACATTCTTTTTCACAGATACCGAAGGTTTTTTACAAAAGGACTAGCACCGTAGTTGTGCAGAATTATACGAAATTTCAAATTAAAAGTTACAGAAACAGGGATATTAGAAGTTTATCAGTTGAATGCAAGTTTCTTGTTTTAATTTTCTACTGAAATTCTCACATGGTCTCGTGTAAAAGTTGAATCCTCCCTTTGGGCCAACTCCCTCCACGTGCGGGGCAATACGAGACACCCAACTGTCGCACCTTGCCTCGCGTTATAATAAATGATTATCAAAATCAATAAATCATAGACAATCAAAATCAAATCAATCAATCCTCCTTCCTGCTCCAGTAGTAATTCAATTGGTTTTGAAAACTCCATGAATGGTTATGAAATAAGGACTTTCATATTTACAGTTCAGATATTCAATGAAAATTCGCAGAATACCACCGTACAGAAAGCGCAACAAACTAACTATGCCTTAATTCACTTTCATTACTGTAAAATGCAGACTTGAGTTCGAAATAAGCTACTGCAGAAGAGGCTACTGCTTGCTTCCGTATAATTTGTTGTTGAAAAGAATCAATCGTTGGCTATGAATTTATTGAACTTATTTGTGCTCTGTGTCTGTCGTTACGTTAATCCCCATTTTACTCTCGAAATTCGAAAGTAGTGTCTAACTAATAACTAAAGCACCAACATCAGAATGATCAAAATTTACTTTCATCCTATTATTGATGGTTGCAACGTTAGGTTTATGGGTATCACAGTATATGATTTAAAATAAAACGAAAAGCTTTCTAGCACTATATAAAGCAATGTATAAGCATTTAAGCATGTCTCAAAGTTAGTTGCGAAAGTGGTGAATCGAAGATAACTCTCAGGAAACTGTGAATATTTATTTGTAGACTGTCGATTTTGATTTTTTTAGAATAGGAGAAACAATGGAGGTTGTGAACCAGCAGCAATACCCACCATCACTAAATTTACTGTTTGATGTGGCTGAAAAAGTCTTCAATTTGAGTTCACTTCTGTATGCGCAACCACTTTACTGGGACCCAAAACACAAGAGAGTGTTTCTTGCTCCTCGGAATAAACTTTTCATCTGGGAAATTATAACTCTTGCATTAATTGCTGAGGGAATCGTAATTCCTGCTGTCTGCTTGACACTCAATTCGACTTCCAAAGGGCCATTAACTTTAATCGACGCGTTAATAATGCTGGGCATCTTAGTTTACTGCATTCAAATTATTTCATTTTGCTGGATATTTCGGTTTAGAAGTTTGGAGACCAAAGTTGGTGTGAACAGCTTGCTAAGTGTTCTTGACAGTATTCTGAATCTAACAGGTATAATAGCAATTATTGTGCAATTTTTTATAGTCAAGTATAGTAATAATAAATAAATAAGATACATTGATTTGTAAAGGTTATGGGGACACAAATATGCTCGTCCCTCTAAGTAATACTTACAGAAAATTATGCAGCAAAGTGTTGGAAAACCTACGACTAATTCCAGTAGGAATACCTATTTTCATTGCAGCAGCGATTTATGAGCATCAAGATCCTCTTTACCATGTACTGGAGACATTCATCCCCTCTGAAAAATCGTCATTTTCGGTTCAAATGTGTACGATTGTAATCAGATATGTAATTGCATGCATATGCATTACAGAAGCAGCCAGGTTAATGATCGTTGCCCTAATAGCTGTGGTATTACTTTTATACTGTATTAATGTGTGTGTAATGATTCTGAGCAGTAGAGCAAAGATATTACCCCCAAATATGAAAGATATTGGAAAGTACATTGCAATACAATTGGTAGCCAATTGTTGTATGGATATAATCAAAATACTTGCTGTGCTTTATATGGGACTCGGGCATGGAATTATGGTCTTTTTGTTTTACGGTACACTTAAGTTTTTTGGAAAATTGCCTTT
>JAQGBV010000928.1:0-19958 GCA_034698685.1 Isotomurus pseudopalustris
AGAATAAAGTTAATCTAATGTGAGCCTCGGTCACACACACATCTCCCTTGATTGGCACACCCACCCACATAGGAACACCATAAGTATCATATACTAAATTCTAAATTATTTCATTTGTCGACGTGATTGCTTCAGTGGTTGTTTAGAGTCGTGCAGAGGGTCTGACAGTGGCTATTGCTTTGAGCGACGAGCTCGCTTGAGAGGTTGTTGAGGCTCTTGCAGAGTCTCTGACAGCGGCTGTTGTTGGGACATTGATTGCGGTCTCTCAACATTGATGTTGGTATGATCTTCTTCATCGGAATCCGCATCCGACGGAGCCTCGGAATAAGACTTGACATTATTGTTGGCGTTGGATTGAAGCCACGCAAAATATTTCTTGAATACCAGTAGAAGTTTAGCAGTAACAGCACGACTGATGGTGATTATGGGTCCGTTCCAGCCATTAGCGTCTACTGGTTTTGGTTGATGAAAGCTAGGAAAGTAAATGGGGTGAAATGATTGAAAAATTGAAAAATGGTCCGAATGATGAGCACTAGTATTACCGAAATTGATATACTCCAGTTTCGGAGCGCAAAGGACGGCATCGCAATTTTCCACTAGGAGTGTAGAATGTGAAATCGCGATTGAAATGTGAATCGGTACGAAAATCAGGCTCGTCAGCGTCGGGATGATGGAGAGCAGAAATTGTTTCAAACAGTGGAGTTCGTTTGATTTCCTCAAGCGTTTCATCCAAATAATCAATCAATTTGGGCAATTCAAAAGCAGATATCTGTATCACAATTAAAAATAAATTAAAAATACATTAAAATGATGTCAGGAAATGTAATTACTTTCAAATGAGAATCGCGTCGATCCTTATCAGCAGAAGGTTTCATGAAATACACAAAGAAGCTTTCATCTGCTTCCTTGTAAAAAAGGCGACAGAACAATGGTGGAATATGTTCTGTGTCTGCGCTTGAAAAGAATCCTGGTACGCGATTTGGTGCCACATCGTTGAGTTCAGCAGGCGTTAAACGAGTAACATATGATGTAACTCCTCGATTTGAACCTAATGGAAAGGCTCTGTCAATTGAATCGAAATCAGACGCTGAAACCGTTCGTAAATGAGACTTCCATTTTTCTGTGGCCTTTTGATACTCCTTAAAGGCTTTATCAACCCCAGCAATATTTGCAAGTTGAACAGTTGGTCTTACAATTTCTACTACAGACTTGTTCTGCTTGGTTGAAGCTGAAACTGAAATGTAAAGTTGTTTGTAAATAATGATGTGTTGGCGTAATGCTTTGTCTGATAAATACCTGAATCGTCTGAGGACTGCATTGTGGTGGACTTTGAATGATGGATTGCATCAAGCAAACAGCCGTATTTATACGAAATCTAGACATATATAAAGAAAAAACATCTATGTCCTTATCATTTTATATTTAAACATGAAGAAGACAGGTCAACTAATACGAGAAACAGTCGAGGTGGTGCAAGAAGAGCTGGGGGACCGACCCAGCGACCGGTTGTACGACTGGCCCGTGCAGAATCCGGATATGATTACTCCACTCGTTGTTAAAAGGGCGGAGTCTACTGCTGCCAACATAAGGAAGCAGTGTATGGAAGCTTTTAGGAGGACCCATCCCCTCATTGCTCTTCCATCAAATTCATTAAATGCAGAACAGGCGGACTTCTTTTCCAAAGTGCTGCACTTCCTTCAGCAACCCAAAAATCAACAAGAGAGTAACCCGTTCCAATGGGTACTCCATTCAATGCCGGGGTGTGGAAAAACGACCCTATTAAAGTAATTGAAACATACATTTATTCTTGAATTAAAGAAAAGATGGATGATTGTATTGTATTTTCCTAGATGCATAATGGAACATTTCCAATTGCACAATGTGGGATTTCGAGCAGCGGCATACACAGGAACCGCCGCAAACACATTATCAGGTCAAACACTTGGAAGTTTGTTTGGCTGCAATGTGAGTAGTTCTGGTGGAAGCCTCGAACAGGCTATGGAGGACGAGGAGGTTGAGTTTCGTCAACGGGAATACTTTGATGGTGAGGAAGTAAGTCGGTCTATTGAGTGGTTGTAAACATTGTTTTGGTTTGTTGTATTTGCAGGCGTCCAGTTCCTCATTATAGATGAAATTTATAATGTTGGAGCAAAGTATTTAGATTTTATTCAACGGTCCCTACGGAGAATGCTTAACGAAGATGAGGAATGGGGAGGAATATGCATCATAATGGCCGGGGATTGTCATCAATTGACTCCGGTGAGTAATGTGCTATACATCGGTCCACAATATTTTAACTGTTTTGTATTAATGAAGGTAAAAGACATTAGTTTAATGTTCAACGCCGACAGTCTTTCCAAGCGAGGAAAACAGGCAGAAGCAAATGGAATCAGATCGTTTCAGGCAATCAAAAATGTTCACTTTTTGAAGACAAATGTGAGATCATCCCAGGATGAAGCATATGCACAACTGCTGAGAAGATTTCAGGAGCGGAAGTTAACAAAATCTGACATTGTTGCGTTGGAGAGTCGGTTTGAGACAAATCTTAACTCGTACGAGTTGTGCGAGTTTAAGGATGCCGTGGGTCTGTATCCAACAAAATCTGAAGTGGAAGTTGAGAATCGGTGAGATGATAATCATAATAATAATAATAATGATAATAATAATTATAATAATAATAATAATAATAATAATAATAATAATAATAATAATGTATAAAGTAAGTATGTTTTTTAGGACCCAGCTTCGCAAATCAGTGTGGCCCATTGTAAAATGTGCTCCCGAGGTGATTCCACAAGCACTTCTTATTGAGGCTCGCGATGTTAGTTCGATTCCTGTTCTGTACGCCGCAATAAACGCCAGGGTCATGCTGACACGAAATATTAAACTCCCATACGGACTAACAAATGGAGCGGTAAGTGTTTTTTAATTATTTTAATGCAATGGGAAAATCGTATGATAGAGATTTGCTTTTTTCTAGTTGGGAACCATTAAAGAAGTCTTATTTAAAGACTGTTACAGAGATGCAGGGAATTTTGATAGGCCATATTGTATTATCGTTGAATTTGACACTGCGACATCGTCCCCACAAGATTGTCTCATTCGAGAGAATTCAAGTTGGATTCCGATAGTGCAAATGAAGGAAGAAGCGTATTGCTGGGAAGTTAATCGCTACGTCTGGCTTTCATTTTTTCCGCTCATAAATGCAACCGCACTTACCATCCACAAAGCAATGTCTCAAACACTTAGCAAAGCAAAGATTGGGTTAGAAATAGTTGAGAAAACAGCTAATCTAGCATACACTGCTCTCTCAAGAGTGGGCAGTCTGAAGGATTTTGTCATTTTAGCCCCGTACCCAAATTTAAAAGAATATTGGGGTGAGAGTCCAAGAATTCACTATTACAAGCTGGTGAAAGATGAGATGACTCGTCTGAGGGAACTGGGTTGCATTAGACGTATGGCTGAATGTCGTGGGCGTGCTACCTTTACACGATGTTTCAATTGCATGAGGAACTCGCTGGTTCTAGCTGAGAAGGCGGAGCAGAGTCAGAAGAAGAAAAGGAGAAATCAGATTGTGTTTGACTCTACGTCTGAGGATGATAATGATGAATCGTTGTTGACTCGTCCTGTAGCTACAAACTCGCCTATTGCAACCACCTCAAACAAACAAGTCAACCTTCAAGTAATGGCTTCAAGCAATTGTGGTGAGACTCAATCATCAAACAATTTGTTTAAATTATGTGTGTTTGACTAGTTGTTTTTCAAAGGCGACGATAAAAAACGGAAGCGTGGGATGCAACTACCAGAGGAAGAAAAGAGGAAGAATAAGAAAGGAGAGAACGAGGAAACAAAGGAGGAGGAGGAGGAGGTGGAGGAGGATGTGGAGGAGGGGGAAAAAGACGAAGTGCAAATTGTAGGCACCAAGACATATGCTGCTGCTGCTGCTGCTGCTGCTGCCAACATAAAAGAAGGAGTCAGCGTCGTGTCTCCTGCAAATCAGCGTTCAAAATCTGGAGGCAGCGCAATTGAAAAAGAAGAAGTGAAGGTAGGCGAACAAAAGGAAGAAGAAAGTGAAGTTATAGGTGACGTGTTGGACAAGCTAATTGATTCTGTCTGCAATGACGGAAAGAAGAAGTGTAATTGAAGCTGTGTTTAGACAGTTTAGAAATAGAATTCAGTATAATGGATTTAGGGTAATTGTGGTTTAAATAAATAAATAAACATTGGTGATTGGTGAAATATTTGTAGGTGGTTTTTATTTTATTCCAGTTTAATTGCACAGTGGGAGATTGTGACTTTCACTGTTTTCGATACGAGGGTTTTTCACAACATATGGAAGGTAACAGGTTATTATAAGAATATGTTATATGTAGGTTATGTTGGGTATTCAATAACACCCTGCATATTCCGCTTGCGGTTAGGTCATTTGTGTCGAAGGTGTGGTACAATCATAGAAGGAATCGTGCCGCATTTATGTCAAGTTGGAGGAGCAATTGGAACTGCTGCTGCTGCTATTGCTTTCCATCCAGCTGAGCAAGTGATGAATTTGAGACAATTCCGTGAAATTCAAGAAACACACTATGGAACCCTAGTTTTGTACGAGCATGCATATGAGAATGCTCATGAAACTATTCAGTCGGCTTTTGAAGAAGTGAAGGACGAGATTCACGTCATGGCAACTGCCTATTTAGGAACCATGAATGGCATTTTAATTAATCTTAGTTTCCAAATTCGTTTACTATCTGTAGTATCAAATCAGGCTCGAATCGTGCGCTTGCATTCACCTTGGATGCGAATAACGCATTCAAATTTCATTCAAAATCAGGTTTTGTTTGGATTGGAATATGTAATAAATAGTCTAAACATGTACAATCACGGGGATTCGTCAAACATGTTAGATTGGATATTAGATTGCCAAGTAGGATTTGCAGAACTTGACATGATTGCAGGAAGGGGTTATATTCCCACTCCTCCTGCATTAAAGTAAAAAAAACGTTGGTTACTAAACATTCTTACGGAAAATGACGATTGTTTTCAACTAAGTATTTTGGCAGCAATTTATGGTGACGAAGTTCAGCCTCGCCGCCGTGTGATACCACTTAGTAAACGTGGTAAGCATTATGAAAAAAATATAAGGCAGAAAATTAAGTTGCACCAGGAGAAGGCCAAATCATGGGATAATGTTGTTGCAAAGAATCTCATAGATAGAGCTATTGATTTTACATGTACAAGCAATCCCATGACTCTCAATGAAATTGCAACATTTGAGAGTAATAATAATATTGGAATATGTGTATTTGTTCCACACAGAAAGAGGAAGAATGTGGTGAAATGCATCAGACTTTGTAATCAAAGTTTTCCACGTGTAATAGATTTACTCCTGTTAAAAAGTGTCAGCGAAGCTGATAGTAATGATTATTTAGATGATACGGAAGTTAGCATTCAGTCACTTAACGTTACGTATCACTGGGTTCTAATAACGGATTTCTCCTCACTTGTGGGAAGAAAGGACACACGGCGGGGAAACTATTGTAGATTGTGTCTGAAAAGGTGTATTACCACAATGGAGTTTCATTTACAGAGATGTAGAATAGTGCATGAAGCAAAATACACCTTTCCACGTGAGGCAAAGTTCGTTTTTAAAAAACAATATATGATTCTGGAACCTGCTTTTCGGGGATTTTTTGATTTTGAATGCATTTCAAAAAAAGGCTCTTCCACATCTTTGAACACAAGCAAAACTAGAACACTCTCTGATTTTGAAGTGTGTGCATTTGGGTTAGTTGTATTTGGACCAGGTGATAATATTGTTTATGAAACATTTTATGTTGGGGAAGATGCAATTGAGCATTTTATTGAGTTGATTATGGTCCTGGGAAAAGCAGTGAAGGCCCATCTTCTCACGAACCAGCGACCATTGTGTCCGACAGACGAAGATAGAGCTAGATTTGTAGAGACAGAACAATGTCCTTACTGCTTAAGATTCTTTGGCGGAAAAAAGATTAAAAAATGTTACCATCATTTGCACGATAGAGACGCAGCAATAGAAATAATTTGTACGGATTGTAATCGTAAGATTACTGAATCCCGCCAATTACGATTGCTATGTCATAATGCTGCTGGATTTGATTTTCATTTTATTTTAAAAAATCTCAAACCAAAACACATCAAGTCTATAAAATCAATACCAAAAAATAAGGAAAAGTTTCTTGGATTTATTTTTGAGGACTGTGTGCGATTGATGGACAGCTATCTATTTTTAACATATCCTCTTGGACAACTTGCAGAGAGACTTAACTCAAAACTCAATAGTGATGATGCTGATGATGATGATGATGAGATTCAATTAGCTAGTTTTCAAGTTTTAAAAAACGGAATGGAAAGGCAAAGTTTCTTAAGAACTCATTCCGATAAATGGAAGCAGCTAACATGCAAAGGTTACTTTCCATATAGCTGGTTGAAATCTCACGCACATCTGAATCATCCAGCTTTGCCTGAGATTGAGTATTTTTACAATGACTTGAATGAAGAGGCGTTAAAACCAGAAGAATATGAAGTTGCCAAGAAAATGTGGTCAGATTTCGATTGCAAGACGATGAAAGACTATTTGCTCATTTACTTGTTTGCAGATGTGTACTTGTTATCTTGTGTATTCTTAGACTTTGCAAAGAAAGCGCATGAGACCTATAAACTCTCTCTTTACCACACATACTCCCTGTCAAGCTATGCGTACTGGTGTTTGATGTATCAATCAAGGGCAGACTTTGAATTTATAAAAGATGTAGAAATGATTGAAATGATTCAAGAAGGAATTCGTGGGGGCAGTTCCGTAGTTTGCACGAAATTTCTAAAAGCTAATAATGAATATGTAGGTGATTATGACGAAAGTAAGATGAGGTCTCATATTCTATATGCTGATGCCAACTCTCTGTATCCGTGTTGTTTTTTAGAACGGATGCCTCATCATAATTATGAATGGGTTAGTGTAGAGGAATTAAACAAATTAGATTTTACCTCTGATGCAGTAAATGATGAGTTTGGGTATGTTTTAAACGTGGATTTGGAATATCCACCCGTCTTACATGACTATCACAGATATTTTCCAATGGCATTGGAACATAAAACTATTTGTGAGACACAGGCTTCACATCATCAAAGGGCCCAATTTGAAGTATATAAATCAGAAATAGGGAATCCATACAAAAATAAAAGACTGGTTGGAACACTTTACGATAAAAAGAATTATGTTTTGTACAGTAAGAATCTGCGATATTATCTACAGATGGGCTTGAAACTTGTGAAGATCAACAAAGGCTTTCGATTTGTTGAAACTGACTGGCTAAGTCAAGTTGTTGGACACAATTTGGATTTACGAAAAAATGCTAAAGATGAAATAACCAGTTTGATCATTAAAGGAATACTTAATCGAGCCTATGGAGTTTTTTTAATGTCTACAAGGCTATTTGTTGATACTGAAATATGCCTCACTAGAACTCGAGCTCTCAACTTGTTGAGAAGACACAATTTTAAGGATTGTGTACAGTTAAATTCGGATTTGAGTATTTTTATGATGAGTAGAACATCTGCTATGATGGATAAACCGATACTGTGCTCTTTTGTAGTTTTGGAACTGTCCAAAATTAAAATGCTCAAACATTATTATGAGCTAATAAATGAAATGTTTAATGGACAGGTTGTTGTTGGGATGCAAGAAACAGATTCCATTCTATGTCAAGTTAATGATCCGTCCAATACTTATTTTGAAACAATGAAAGCGTACGAAAGCAAATGGGATTTTTCTTCTCTTTCAAAAGACCACTTTCTTTACTCTGAAGCAAACAAGGGGGTTCCTGGTTTACTGAAACCAGTTTTTATGAATATCAAAGAATTTTGTGGGCTGAAATCAAAATGTTATTCCATTTTATTGTTTTGTAAAGTGTGTAAAGCCTTTTATCAAAGTAAAGAGTGTGAAAAATGTAAAGACTTGAGAAAAGGTCGTGGAATACCCAGAAATGTTCTTAGAAAAACCACTCACTCTTGCTACACGAGCACGTTGGCATCAAATTCTCTTCTTCACATTGAAGCAAGTTTAATAAGATCAGTGAACCATAATGTGTCTGTTGTAAAAGTAAATCGCATAGGATATCACTCATTTGATGTGAATAGATATTTCTTGAACAATGTTAATTCACTTCCATATGGTCACTATTCAATCAACTCCTCTGAAAGAGACGTTGATGCATTAATGTTTTGAATAAACGTATTCTTGTCATTATGTTGTTGTTGTTGTTGTTGTTGTAATTTCAAAGGTTTCAAAGGTTTTTTGTATTCGTGTCATGTGGGTGTATGGGTAGTGGTGGTGGTGGTGGTGGTGGTGGGGGTGGTGGTGATGGTGGTGGTGGTGGTGGTTGTGTCTCAATTGGTGTATGTGGGAATGCGTCATTGAGAATTCACATAATCGCGTTTTTGAGTATCCGCGAATTCGCGTATTCGAGGATTCGAGTAAAAGTGCTAACAATCATTTGCATAGAAACAAAACTGCCCAATTTGTTCCACCCACATAAAAGCACAAGAATGAGTTTGCAAACAAAGCCATCATCATCATCATCATCATCATCATCATCATCATCATCATCATCATCATCATCATTCCATCATCATTTCCATCAAAGACATTCATCAACAAATTACAATTTCCTTTTTCAATGATTGTGAGTGGGCCTTCTTTTGCAGGTAGGTGTCATTGTCATTGTATTGTTTGTTTGAGATGGATAAAAAAACAATTGTTGTATTTTGTAGGTAAAACAGAGTTTGTTCTTAAACTGTTGGAGCAAAGAAATACATTGTTTTCCGATACCAATAGTGATGGTGGTGGTGGTGGTGGTGGAGTTGTAAACAATAATGAGATAGAAAGCATTGATATTATTTATTTCTATACTGAAATGCAAGACCGCTTTTTTCAATTTCAAACCCAACAACAACAAGAACACGCATCAAATTCTCACATCACATTTACCGATAGTTTTGACCACGTCTCCCAACTGTGTGATGGTAATGGTGGTGGTAGTGGTGGCAGCAGTGAAGAATTTTCCTTGCCAAAAAAGAAAATTGTCGTGCTAGATGATGCACTATTGGAATTAAAAGGGAAGGAATTGGATCAAGTAACCAATTTTTTCATTAAAAAGTGTCATCATCAGCGAGTAAGTGGTTGTTCACTATTAATATTTAATTTATTATCCCACTTGTTATTTTAATTTTTATTATTGGTATTTTTTAGATTGGAGTAGTGTTGGTCTTGCAAAATCTGTATCATCCAAGGCTAAGAACATTGGCCATTAACACTGTTTATTTAGTAGTTTTCAAAAACTATCGAGATAGATCTATTATCACTCATTTAGGACGTCAGGTTTGTCCTGGCAAACCAAACTTTTTACCCGATGCCTTTGAAAAGGCTACGCAGGGATTACCACATTCATTCCTTTTCTTGGACTTCTCTCCTATAGTTAGAGATGAGTTTAGATTTCGTTCTTTTGTTTTTCCCAGTGATCATATGGAAATCTACACTCCTTTTTAATAATAATAATAATAATAATGTCCGAACGGATCTCATTGCATAAGGACTTTCTTGACACCTTCATGAACAACTTATCCAAGAAGGAACGTAAAAACTTTATTTCACAACAAGCCACTGATGATCAGATTGCTGCTATAGTCGAAGTACTTTTGAATATCAATCGTGTTAAGCTTTCTAAAAGGGAACAAAATTGTGTTCAAAATATAAAGCCTTTACTCAAAAGATTAATTAAGCCATTCAAGACTTTTAAAGCTATTCGAACTTTTCTATTAAAGCACGTAGGCGATTTACACAAATTAGTTGCATGTGTTCTTTTACGAGTTTTTCATGAAGCAATATTCTATTTAATGTCATCATCATCATCATCATCATCATCATCATCGTCGTTATCGTCGCCGTCCTTTGACAACAACAACAACAACAACAACAACAACAATGGCACTGGTTTATAAAGTCATTGAGGATTCTGTGTATAATCGCCTCGTAGATCAAGTCAGTCACTGTTCTAGGTTGAAGTTAAACAGTAGCAGTGATAGTAAAAGTAGCAACAGTCCCGAGACTAACATTATTCATACTATTGCAAAAGAAGTGTGCAGTAAAAACGAAAAGTGTGCATTCAAAGTTGTCTTCCTCCTTACCCTCTTGCATAATAACGGAAATTTGAAATTTACACCTGAATCAAATGCTTCCCTTTTTGATCCTGTTAACACAGCAACTATTTCAGTTTCATTCGATGAATTGATTGCAACGTTTAAGGATTTTTTGATTAAAAAGCGTTCCAGTGTATTATCATCAGATTGCTTCTTTTTGCTGCGCAGAGTTTTTATCAATTTTGGTTTAAACATTGACACACTTCTATCTACTAACCAGGGTTACATTAATAATCATAATAATAATAATAATAATAATAATAATAAGCAAAATCAAGACGACATTGATGCTGCTGCTGCTGCTGCTACAACTACTGTTGTTAGAGACGTCGGGTTAGGAGTGGATGCAGAGGTCTCAGCGCAAACACCACCGGTCGTCCCTACAACTTCTTCATCCTATTCAAATACAATTATTGACTGGGTTAGATTCGAGGATGTCAATCCCCACCTCATCAACATCATCAACTAAAAACCAGGGTATTGAAGAAAGATACACCTCAATTGGTAAACCTGGAGCTCTGTCTGGTTACTCGGGTTTTTTTAAAAAATGCAAACATATCCAATAGTGATAATGTTAAAAGGATTCTCAGCCAACTTGATTCTTTTAAACTGCACAAACCGGTTAGAAAGTCATTTAAAAGACGTCAAGTAAGAGTTAATTTTTTGGATTATGTGTGGGGTCTCGACTTGATTGACATGAAATCGATGATGCGGACAAATAGTCATTATGTTTGGATTCTTGTTGCACAGGTATATTGTTTGCTTCGCATTATATTTATAATCATAATACAAATTGTTATTCTTGATTTCAGGATATTTTTAGTCGCTACCTTTTTCTTAGACCACTGAAATCTAAACACGGACAAAATGTTGTGACTGCATTAAAAGACATATTCGACAAGACTGGCAGAAAACCCAACCGATACTTTTGGACTGATCAGGGAAAAGAATTTTTAAATCAACATATGAAAGCTCTCTGTAAAGCTGAGCACATACAATTATATCACACATTCTCAAAAAATAAGGTAGCCTATTATTATTATTATTATTATTATTATTATTATTATTATTATTGCTCAATTGAACTTGTAATTAATGTTGATTATTGATAGGTGTCTCCAGTCGAAAATGTTATTCGTACAATTAAGCAGAAACTTTACCGTCACTTTACCAATGTTAAGAAGAATTCGTGGCTGCATGTTCTGCCAGCTTTGGAGACTCAACTTAACAATACCTTTCATAGCGCAATTCTTACTACACCCCACAATGTTACAAAGGAAAACGAGGGAATGATTTGGTTGAATCTTCACTTTAAATTGTTGGGCAAATCTCCACCAACTCCTAAATTCAAAGTTGGTGATACGGTTTTAGTTAGCAAGTCTCGTCTTATATTTGAGAAAGGTTTCACAGTTGGTTGGTTAAATGAACCCTTTATAGTAACAAAAGTTAATGTGTTTCCCGAAGTTGTAACCTACAAGCTGTCTGACTTATCTAAACCTCCGGAGAAACTACAAGGTGAATATTATACGGAAGAATTACAAAAAATCAACTATGGAAAGTAATTTGTTGTCTCCAGAAACTTCCTTTTTTGTCACACTCGCAAGCAATGGGTCACCTCTATACAATCCCTTAAATTCTTCAGTTTCTTTTCGAGTTGAATTAGCCAATAAATATTATTTGACAAAAGCATACGAAGTAGGTCTTTGTGAATTTTTTTGGGACCGCAATATGCCATTGGAAGAAGACTCTGCGGTTAAAGAAACAAGTTCCGAAACAGAAGAAGTTGTCATCGTTAAACCTAGTGGTGGCGGTGGATTAGGAAGTTTGTTTTATAACGATCATACACAAAATGCGCAAGCATTCGTTCCTTCAGAGACGGAATCTGTCGCTACCGCCGCCGCCGCCGCCGCCGCCGGCAGTGAAGACTTGTTTTGGGGAAAAACACCAGAAGACGATAAACAGATTCTTTACGAGTACACACAAATTCAATTTCTGGCAAACATTCCAGAATCGGAAGGAATTACTGCTTTCTGGACACGTTTAAAGCTGGACATGAAAAGATGGAATTTCGGCCTAGATATCTACAAGGAAGGTTCTGCCCCCGACGCGACATATAATGTTTTAACATTTCAAGAACCCAGTAAAGAATATGCCCTGTCAATTGACCCACGGTTAGCAGACATTTTAGGCTTCTCAGAAACTAATTTCAAATCTAAAGTACATAAAGCTACAAAACCCCAATCCACTGAAGCATATGAACGTCTTTCAGCCAAAGACCAACTCCCACTTAGGTTTTACAAATACACACAACATTATGTTACATTGCCCGAACCAGTAGATCACACCATTGACTCAAATATATGGACACTAAATGAAGCTTTTGAGTCTACCACTTTTCCCGTAACATTCTCTCTGAACATTGACGGTGATTTCATTCACGTCGACTTGGGCAATTCTAAGTATCAATTAGCATTCTCTAAAACCCTCAACACATATCTGGGTTTACCTCTCTCGTATGTTTTTCAGACACAATCGAGTGACATTGCAGTTCCTCGCCACTTGCGGGAAGTGACAACATTGCCCGAACCGTCTATTAATATTATTACTCACTCCTCCTCATCCATTCCCCCGTCTTCATCCTCATCGACAGCAGGAGCAAATATTCCAGTTGCATCATCGTTATACTTTCTCCTCTGTTGTGACATTATTGAGCCTCAAATCTACAACAATACACTCATTCCCATTTTACGTTTATTAGAATCACCCACAGACTTGAAAAAGCAGCGCATTCACAATACGTTTATTCCCGTCCTCTACACACCTGTGGCAAAGCACGAGTTTTCCAATATTCACATTTCAATCCTAAACTCTGCCTTGGCAAAAACTTTTCACGACTCATCAAATTCAAAAGCAATCACGACAGTTGTATTGCACTTTCGACCAAGCACCGAATGAGAAAAATTATTTGCACGGAAGACCGACAATGCTATCTTGAAAAGAAAAATAAGAACAAAACCACAATTAAACCACCTTCGTTACATTACCAAATGGGATCAGGGAATAATCAATATCGCAACTCGTCAGTCGGAGGTGGAACTAGTGGACTTACCCCTGAAGCCCCAGATTTTTTAATTCCCCTCACACATTCACAAGCTCTCGATTCACCTGCTCCTCCAAAATCTCCTAAAATTCCGAAGACGCCAAAGACAACGAGGAAACCAGTTCAGAAAGGAAAAGGAAAATCAGTTCAAAAGGGTAAAGGAAAGCCAGTTCAAAAAGGTAAAGGAAAAGGAATCGCTTTAAAACCCCAAAAGGGAAAGGGCAGTAAACCTACACAGAAAGGCAGAGGAACTTCAAAACCTAAACCTAAGTCACAGTGTGGTAAAGGAAAGGCAAAAGGAAAAGCCAATAAAGCAGGATCTAAAAAGAAATAACTATGGAAGCTCAGGTATTTGAGAATTCATTACCCTCCATGAGGAGTTCATTGGATATTTTTTCTAAAACTCCTACTGATGTATCGGTATTAGCTACCGACTACATGCAAATATGGCCCAACACCAGCATCAAGGAAAATAATCCAGTCGAGATCGTTGTTCCACAAATGAACAACGCTTATCTTGACTTGTACAATTCCTTCCTCTTGGTTCGCTGTCACATTACAAATGCAGACGGAACCAACATTGCCACTAGTCAGATAGTAGCACCTACAAATTGTTTTTTCCACAGTCTATTTGAAAGTGTTCAGTGTTATGTCTGTGGAATTCCTGTTTCTACTGACACCAACTACTATCCATATTCTGCCTTTATTCAAACTGTTTTGGCATCCACCTCAGAAGAAAAATCGACGTTCCTTGGAAATGAACTATATTTCAAGGATACGAAACCAGATACTATGGACATTACTAAGAATGAAAGTTTTAAGACTCGTGTTAATATTGCACAAGAGAGTAGAATTTTTGAAATGATCGGCAAACCGAAAATCAATATCTTTCAACAATCAAGATATCTCCCACCCAACACAGACATTCGACTTGTATTAAAAAAGTCCTCTCCTGAATTTTGCCTACAGGGTGTTGAAGCGTCAGGATCAGCAAAAGCATATGAGTACAAAGTTCATTTGGATGAAGTTGTCTTTTATTTAAGAAAGCACACTGTCAATCCTGCAGTACACCAGTGGCATGAATCCTTATTCTCTAAGGGAATGAAAGCCCAGCTACCTTGTCGAACAACTCAAGTCAAAGTATTTAACATAAATCCTGGAAGTCTCACATTTGTCACTCAGTCGATCTGGACAGGCCCTGCCCCGGAATTCATTGTCGTTGGCTTAGTATCTGGGCAGGCGATGAATGGTGCATACAAGTTGAGTGCGTTTGGATTTAATCATTTTAACATTTCAGATATTGCGTGTACTCTTGATGGTGATATCATTGTAAGCAAGGGCTTCCAATTCGATTTTGAGAAAAAACAGTACCTCACAGCTTACAAAGCACTGTGTGACATCAACGGTGGCAGTCCCAACTCCCTTACGCGGGACGACTTTTTAAATGGACATACCTTGTTTTGCTTTAATCTCCTTCCTCACAATCAAGGAAATCGATTTCAGATTGAGCGACACGGCCAAATCAAGTTACACATTACATTCAAGAAAGCAGTGACTGCAACACTTTCTGCTGTGGTATTTGGATCTTTCAGTCAACTCCTCTCAATTGACCAAAACAGAAATATTTCATTAGAACATACTACTCCAGTTCCATTACTTTCGTAATTATGAACTCTCAACAAATCCATAAATGCCTAGCAGCCATTCAGAGGGACTGTCCTAGGAAGCTACAATACTTTCATATAATTGCATGTGATGAGCAAAACACAGTAAACTTCACTCGCCCCTTCACCGTTGTTGTCATGAACACACGTGAACGTGCACACATTGGAGAGCACTGGCTGTTATTCATGAATAATAGTTGCATCAGATACGTACAAGTAGGTAAGAAGAGAAAATCAACTTGTCTTTATTACTTTGATTCACTGGGACAATCCTTGGACTCGTATGGAATTCAATTTAATAATACTAAAGTTATCACGCTTAATACAAGCAATCTCCAATGTCACACGTCCTCCGTTTGTGGCCAATTTGTGTTATTTGTTGTATTTAATTTTTATTGTAAGCAGTCATCATTCAAAAGAATCATGTCATTATTCAACAAGCAAAGATGTAATTATAATGATAATGTAGTATTAAAGTTCTACAAACGACTTATTGTTAAAACAAAACATTATACAATTAACATGCCCAAGCTGTAATAATAATTTTTATACTTTTTTGCTGCAATTGCGTCGTTTCCACAACAGTTCCACACAACGACCTCGCATTTCTAGTGCTGGACTTTCATTGTTCCACTTTCTTACACGTTCACTCAATTCCCCCTTTTTGTCACGCCGAACATTCAGCTCATATGTTCGGCAAATGCTTCTGTCAGCAGTTTCATTTTCATCCTCATAAAACCCCTGTTTAATCATTATAATTTATAAATTATGAATAAATACTAATTTTTATGATTTATATTTGTATACTCTCAATTACTTCCACATCACAAGTCAAATCATCCACTCCAACATCAAAGTGATCTTCGAGCTGAAGCTTTGATTCCTCGGCTGATAACTTGAATTTGTCTACAAGTAATAATAATAATAATAACAAATACATAAATGTTCTTATATTCCTCATTTAATTTATATTCAGACTTGCTAATACTCTTTATTTCATTCAGGTCAGATTCAGCAGAAATAGGATGAGGAGGAGGAGGAGGAGGAGGAGGAGGAGAAAACGGAGTTGTCGTTGCTTTTTCTTCGTCACTCGCAGTCATTTGATGACGAGTTGTGTTCGTTTCCTCTTCCTCCTGCCGAAATATGGATAAAGTGGAATGAGTTCCAGATGTAGACGAAAGTGGTGGTGTAGGAGATGTTGGGGTTGTGCTAGAAGGAGGAGGAGAGGGTGTGGTCGTCCTGACTATAGAAATCTGCGTAGTTGTTGGGAGGGTGCTAGGAGCCTTTAGAGGGGGAGTGGGAGGAGTCGGCGGAATCGAGGATGGAAGTAGCCATGTGGGAGGAGGCAAGGAGCTGGTTGAAGATTGAAGAGTTGGAGACGAAGTTGTGGATGGTGGAGCAGTAGGAGACGTTGGTGCAACCCATTCAGATTCAATTGCAGCTCGGAAGATTGTTTGTGGGGGGACAAGGAGTGATGTATTTCTGGTCTCAGCAGCAGCAGCAGAAGCAGCAGTTGAAATCACAAGGTCGACAGCAGTCGACAGTCGTGTTGTTGTTGTCGTTGTTGTTGTATTCCGTTTACTTGAAATGTTTGAAACAACTTCTGAAACTCTCACACCTTCCTTCATCCTTTTCTTCTCAGATGCACTGTATAAACACATAATAAATAAAAATTAACTTTAGGATTTCCATGTATTTCGTATTTTAATTTCTCATTACTCGCGACTTTCCATCCATTTGGCTCTCCACAGAAAGTAATTCTCCATTGGAGACAAAGTCGAACTGATTTGAGCAACATTTCCTCTAGTCGTCTCATCTTCCCCTGCTTCCGTCGTTACAACCTTTGGAATTGGAGATTTTATAATACTATCAATCTGTTCAGTCATTGTTGGAATTTGAAAGTTATCCTCTGTAGTACTTGTACTCGACAGCATTGAGGTTAGTGGTGTGTTAATATGAAACGCATTAGTTGTTTCAGACACTACTAAACGCTCCTCACTTGTTACTTCACCCACTAATTCAGTCTGTAAAACAATATCACCATCGTCATGTGTATTCTCATAAAAACTCTACATTCAACTTAGATTTTATTCTTACAGTTGATGTAGGAGTAACTAAGACAACAGGTAATTGTGTTACTTTCATTCGTGGATGTACTTGAACAGTCGAGGTAATTTGTACATTCTCAACTTGACGGTGGTGTGCGACTGCTGCAAATTCATTCGACACACATGACTGCATGTACTTATTTTATACAATTGTGTAATAATCACAGTTTTTTTAAAAACCATACCATCAACTCGTACATCGGACTTTTCCATTCTCTCATCATCTGTATTTATCATAAAAATCATCACAACCCCCATAATTAAAGCCTTCATGTGCAATGTAATTATATGATACACACTAATCGTCTCTCACCTTGCTTCCCAAATATTTTTGCTACTTTCCCCACCTTTGTCGTAACCACTCTCCTCTCTACAGAGGATTAAGCCTTTTAATGTCCCATATTTTTACGAATAAAAATCAAAATCTCATACCTTCATTCTTTCGGAGACGTTGGCATCCTTCACGATTTTTTATAATCACCTTGGAACGAGTTTTGCCATACAAACTCCTTTCCATGCATACTCCAATAACTTCCTTCAATGGCACATGAAAAATGCATTGAGGATCTGAAATACACTTGATGCACTCATTTTCTTCGCATTGACTCTTCACACACATGAAGAATCCACCCAAAATTAAACAAACCCGAACACACTGTAGAAAGTTCATTTTACTCAAAAACCCTATGTCCACACACTATAAACATGCATATGAACCCTTTTAATCTTAATTCAATTAATTAACCTTATGTTAACTTGTCTCTCATCACTCTGGAAAATAATCTTCACTTCTACGAGTAACTCCCACTAAAATGTACTGCGAACAGTTTGGCTACAGTTGCCAACAATGTCTTTTGCAACTTTGCACATTCGTTGTATTCCGTAACACCAGCTATACACTATGTGTCAAAAATATTACGAATCTAGTAGGACAGGTCGATTTCATTTTGGAACCTGGGAACGAGATTCTGTGTGACAGAATTATCTCTACACACATTCCTTCATCTACAGATTCAACATCCCCAGCAAACCCACCACCACCAGCAATTTCAACAACATCCGATTCTACAGTCTCCATTCCTCTCGGTAAGACACAATTATTTTGCATGAGCTCATTTGGTCGGAATTACATTCCCTCACATAAATGTCATTTAACACGGTATCATGTTCCGCAGATTATCTTTTCATCCTCCTCAGCATAATCGTCATCATGATCATTGTCGTGTGGAAGCGTTTGTGGATTCAGGCCAAAATTATTAGAATATTATGCGGTCTATACAACATCTTTCATCGTTATAAGTATGGACGTCGTAATGAGTACCCTATTCCGGATCCTCCACAAAACAATACTCGACGACCTTCCTGGTTATTTGGGCCCAATCGATTACTTTCATACTCAGAAAGGCAACAACAGGTCCAAACATACCTCAGAACACAAGGAATGGTTGCCATTCCACTCCACTCCCTTCCTCCAATACCTCCAATTACTGCTGAAACCATTACTCAACAACAAACACAACAAAATCGCGAAGGAGCAATACAAAAGTTGGTGAATTCTTTGAAGCTTCCACACTCCTTTATGTCGCAGTCCGTCACGCCACAGAATTCGCGAGAAGCTTCTCAAGAACCTTCTTCATTTCGTGGAGCCTCTCGTCAACCTTCCTCAACCCGCGACGACGTCAACCTTCCAAAAGCCCAGCAGATTCAACTTGAAATTGTAAATGAAATGAGAGAAGGCTCCTATTCATCGGATTCCTCAAACGAACACGTAGATCTTCTACCTCCTCCTCCGCCTCCTCAACAAAATCCTCTAAATATATCGTCGACCTCCTCATCCGACTATTCCAACTCAAACACAACTCCGTTGATTCCTCCATCTCGGCCTCCTCGTCGACAAGCTCCTCAACCACCGCCGACCAACAATTATTATTTACGCAGTAAATGCAATAGTCAGCCTAACACAAACCTGTCTGTGTTTTCCGATGATTCCGAATAGGTTTGCAGACATTTCTCTAGTTTACATTCAACTTCGTAAGAGAAACTTGGCCACCAAAATCCCTATGAAAATGTTAACATTATTTATAATATGTTAAGTCTCCAAAAGCATTTAGAAATGTAGTGTAAGAGTGTGTGTGTAAAATCTCTTCAATTCATTCATTCATTCATTGTGTCATTACTTATATAACTAACAATAAATGCTCAGTTAGCATGACAAGACCACGCAGAGCATTCATGCATGTAAAATGATCTACTGAATGTGTCCACATAATTCGCACGTTGAACTTCCACACATTTTTTGCTCATACTGCCTCAGGCACATCAACCACCACCGCACGCCCACTCTCTTCCCAAAAGTATCTTCGATGCTTCCTAAATATCTGCTAACATTTATGCAAACATATTAATTCACGGATTTTTAAGTGAATCGTTGTAACTGTCGTGCATCTGAAGAGATAATTTGTGTGGTGCATCTGAAGAGAGACACACGTGTGTCGTGCATCTGAAGAGATAGTGTGTGTGGTGCATTCAGAGAGACATACGCGAGGTGTTAGTTAGCGGCGAGAATCCGAAGAGATGCAATTGTGGTTTTTTGGGATGCAATTGTGGTGTTAATAGGACATTTAATTATGTGAAAGCATCTGAAGAGAGACACACGTGTGTCGTGCAGCCGAAGAGATAGTGTGAGTGGTGCATCTGAAGGGAGACACACGTGTGTCGTGCTGCTGAAGAGACAGTGTGTGTGGTGCATCTAAAGAGATAGTGTGTGTGGTGCATCTGAAGAGATAGTGTGTGTGGTGCATCTGAAGAGATAGTGTGTGTGAGGCTACCAGAGAGAGAGAGCGACAACGTGTTGTGTGAAGC